>PVJH01026910.1:0-29328 GCA_004026705.1 Nesogale talazaci
GGTGGAGGTGGAGGTGGAGGTGGAGGTGATGGCGGTGATGGTGGAGGTGGAGGTGGTCATGGTGACGGTGGTGGCAGGGAGCCTGGTCAGGAGGCGCAATGAGCTAGATGGTGGTGGGACACATTTGCACCACCTCCTGGCTCTGTGCTAGACCCCGACCCTCACCCTCAGCTCCAGCCCCACCCTGGAGACCTCGTGGCACCTCTGAAGAGGGTGCGCATCTTACCCGTTGACGGCAGGGGACACACCACGCCAGGCAGCAGGGAGACAGGGACCTGGGGCTCCTCCCACCCCCTGTGGAGCCCTGTTTGAAGCGGGTTGTCCCCTCTCTCTGGGCCCTGGGTGAGGAGTGGGGCAGCCTGGTCTGACGAGTCCCGGGGCTGGAGGAGGGCCTCAGGGAAGACTGGGGACCCAGCCACACGCGGGAACGTCTCAGGAGACCAGGGCTCGGTTCCCCATCTATGGAGCAAGCGTAGGAGATGGGTCAGCTCAGTCCCCCAAGGCTACTGTGGGTGCTCCCAGTGGGACTGGGCCTCAGAACCACCCAGAGGAGGGAGGTCCCCAGCCCTCCTCACCACCCTGGCCGGCCCCCAGGGAGGGTGCGGATGGAGACAGAGCTTGCTGCTCCTGCACATGGGGCCCCTCCCCCACAGGGTTCCCGAGAGGAGCCCAGCCCCCAGCGATGCTGCCTGCCACCCACCATCTGCCTTCTCAAGTCCTCCTGCTGGAAGCCATGAGCCACAGCCCCTCGCCTGCACCCCACCCCGCCCCCACCGTCCAGCTCCCGCCATCTGGTCTCCTGCCGGTCCCTGGCACCTATGCTATCAGGGAAGGGCCTTCAAGCTGGGGCCTCCAGGGCCTGCTGATAAGATAACGCTGCCCCCGCCGGCCCCCACGGTGCCCAGAGAGCGAGGAGGGGGCTCGTGGGAGCCGGTTTGTCAGGGTAGAGCAGGCCCAGGGGCAGGAGTGGACAATTGTGCCCTCTGGTGGCCAGTCACCAGTGGTGCCCAGGGCATGGTGCTCTTCAGCTGCTAGGTGGCCTGGCCACCCTGAGGACTGGGGAGGCCACGGGTCCTGTCCACCCCCGACGGGCCACTGAGCAGGGCCTCAGTAATGAGCCCAGCACACTGAAGGCTGGTGGCTGGCTGGGCAGAGTCTGGGGTGGCAAGCCTCTCAGAGACAGTCCTCCAGCTGCCGTGCCAGCCCCATCTCACCTGTCGGCCACACCAGGACATTCAGCCCAGGGTCTAGGGAGGGGCCCCGGAGGCCAGCCCTCTCCATTCAGGTGAGCACAACCTAGCGCCTGCCAGGACCTCCCTTGGGAGGTGGAGGGGGCCCAGACCTGCACAAGGAGAGCTGGGGGGGGCGCCCACAGGCCCACACTGACCCCCCAGGCAGCCTCTGCCGGGTCTCAGGGGGTGGAGGCCACAGCTCCAAATGACAATGTGCACGCAGACACACGCTCACTCTCACGGCACACGCAAGGACACTCCCACGTGCTCACCCTCACACATACACAGACACACAGGTGCACACTGACTCACACAGACACACAGGTACACTCACTCACACGGACACACTCACAGACACACACTAACACACACACACACACACACACACTGGTCAGAGAAGACCTTGGGACACCCCCTGGTGGTGAGATGCTGCGGTGCAGCTGCCCCAGCAGGAGTCCAGTCTCAAACCTGGGACAGAGACCTCTGTCAGCCACCAGGCAGTCCAGCCCCACAGACAGGTGGGCACCAGGATGGGGGCCCCCAACCAGAAGGTATGGGCATGGCCTGGAGCTCTAGTCCCAAGGTCAGGAGGTCGCTGGGCTGCACACAGCAGCACCCAGGGGCAGTGCATGGGCCAGATTGTTTCCCGGGGGACCGTGGAGCTGGGTGACCTGGAGAGGAGGGGCAAGCTTCCCTCTGGGACTGATGAGACTGCCCCAGTCCTGGGAGAACCTTCCAGCAGGCCCCTGTGTCCTGGTGAGCTGGGGAGGGGGGAGCCTCTGTGGCCAGCCACGTGACAGTCTCTCTCTGCAAAGATGACCCACCTCGGTCCCATTCACCTGAGAGGACAAAGATGCAGGTCAGGAGTGACCCGGAGCAGGCCCGTGTTCCCAGCTGCTTCTGTGAGAGACAGCATGTCCCACCAAGCCTTCCCATGATCCCTGGGGAACCCGCCATTTCCTGGGGACACAGGGGGCTGGGCAGGGGCAGGGCTCCTGAGAGGGGCTCTGGGGTCAGCTGAGCCCCAAGGCAGAGTTTGGTGGGAAGGTGCTGTTTGGGAGGAGCGTTGGCCATTCCCTCTGCCCCAGTGGCACCCACAGCGCCCTAAGAAGAACCCCAGCCATGAGCGCCCACAGCCTCTCCTCCCCGGGGTGGACCGGCTAGTCTGGGGTCTTCGGGGAGCAGGGCATGGGGATCCGCAACAGCTCTGGGGTGGCTCTCCCAGGTCTGGGACCCTTCCTCTCACTGCCCCCAGCTGTCTCCCAGCCTCCTCCCTCTGCCCCTCCCTCCATGGGTCCCCCTAGTCCAGCCAGTGTTCACTGAAAAGTCACTGTCTCATGTCCACAGGGACACGACATGCATTTCAAGCTACTCTGGGATTCTGGACAAGTGACTGGAAGATGGGCAGACACCTCCCTGGAAAATGTCCCAGCACTGTCCCCAAATCCAGCATCAGCAGGGCTGGCTGAGTGTGAGAGGAGGCAGCCTGGCCGGCCTGGCCCCTCCTGCTCCCACCCTTGGCGTGGGGCTGCAGTGGACCTCCTGAGAGGGAGTCCAAGGCCAATGGCCACAAGACGGAGGTCCGACACACAGCACCACGGTCCTTTTCCATGCTATTCTGATGCCTACAGCCTCTCCCAGGGCCGCTGCCCACTGCAAAGACCACAGGGCACTCAGAGTCGAGACAGACCATGAGCTGATCAGGCTGCTGACCAGTCACGAGTCGGGGTCAGAAACCATGAGGGTGCATTTCTTTAGTCCGCAGCACCTCTCTCCTGCCACGGACACAGCTCGCTCTGGTCCTTGGCCTCCAGCCACTCTGCCCGCTCGGTCAGGAAAGGACCTCTGAGCTCCTCGGCACAGACCCATGTCCAAAGCCAGGGAAGTCTGTAAACCCAGTGCAGGACAGAAGACACTGGACCAGGAAGCCTTCCACTCTGTCTCGAGGCCTCTGGTGCTGCCTGAGACACGCGGGTTCATGGAGGACCAGGGCCAGGCCGCCGGGGCTCAGCTGGGGGGCCCTGGGCAGTGCAGGCCTTGGGTAGAACGGCAGAGACAGTGGCCCCGGGCATCAGCTGAGGAGGGCACTCAGCTGATGGACCTCCAACAAGCCCCCGGGCCACGCTCGGCTGCTCCTCCAGGTTTGGGGAGCAGGTCATACTGGGGGACAGGCCCACCCTGCCTGCACCCCTCAAGGCCACCAGAGGCATTGGTTTCTGATGCGGCAGTCCAGGTGGGCTCTCAAGGCCGGGGACCCTGGGGAAGGCAGAGTCCGGAAGCAGCCGGGCCCGTCCTCCCTGGGTCTGCCACCTGGATCGCCATGAGTTGGTGCTGTAGGCGGGAACTGGCCTGTGTCCACATTACGCTGCGCTCTCTTAGCATGCAGGAGGCAACGCACTCAGGAACTGGGGTCCCCTCCCGCCAGCACCCCAAAGCCAAGGTCTGGGTGAGAAGGCCAGCAGCCACGTCCCCAGCACACTCTGGTCCCCTTCAATCCCTGCCCCTCAGGCCATTGTCCTTCTCAGCCACGAGGGGGCACCTGGCCCCTCCCAATGCACAGCCCAGCCAGGATGGACATAAGCGCAGGCTGGGCACCAAGCCAGAAGGCCGGGCGGTGTCTGCTCCAGATGGGTCCTGTCCATCTGTCCATTTGTCAGGCGTCAGCACTTGGCAAGAGCTTGCCTGGAGCGCAGATAGAAGACCCCAAGCAAGACACTCAGGTCTGGGCAGACTTGGGGGGCTTCCTGGAGGAGGAACCCTCCCAGCCTCTCCAGTGCCCCTCGGCTGCCCACCTAGCCTCTCCAGGCCTTCAGAATGGGGTGTCCTGCTCAGCAGACATTTGGATGGTCAGTGCTAACCTCCAGAAACTAAGAACAAGGTGCTCCCAGAAGTCCTGCCGGCTGCAACCAGCCGGGTCCTTTGTGCCCCAGTGAGGAGCCTGCCAGAGCAGGGCTTCATGCCTGGCTGCTAACTGTAAGGTCGGGGGTTCAAACCCACCAGCTGGTCTGTGGGAAAAGGCGAGGCTTTTGACTCCACAGAGAGCAGTAGGCTCAGAAGTCCTCAGGGGTGGACCATCCTGTCCTGTCCTGTGGGGTCCTTTACCTGTCCCCACCCCTGCCAACTGAGCCCTCCGCACACACGCCCCTCCCTCGGCTGCCTCTCCTCCACAGGGGACTTGCACCTTCCTCTGCAGCCACCCCGTGCTGGGCAAGGACCCTGGAAAACTGGGGGGGGGGGGGAAGCACTAATTCCCATCTGCATGCTGGAGCACTACCCCCACCACCGCCAACATTGCCAACCCCTGCACTTGGCTGCCTGAAGTTAGGCTCAGCCCCACACTGGCTGGCACTGGTACCCCAGCTTGGGCGGCTCTGGCACTCTGGACCTCAGTTTCCCCCCTGGAAGGCTGGGTGCCTGGCAGATGGACTGGAGTTCAGGATAGCCTCCACCAGCTGCCCTCCCCCAGCACCCACAGCAAGGGGACCAGGAGGTTCCCAGGGTCCCTGCAGCCCTGCCCTTACCCCCCAAGTGCCACTGAGGAGGTGACCCAAGTGACCCCTCAGGAGTCTCACTGACTCTGCTGGGGCTTGGAGACAGTCATGTCAGGAGGTTGGGGGCTCAAGCGCTGTCCCAGTGTCCCCCTGGCATACCCCAGAATCTTCGCCCCACAGCAACCTGAGGGCCCAGACCCTGCTCCTGGCTCAGCACCCTGCAGCCCACCTCCCACCCCATTGTCTGCCCAGCCCCTCCCCCAGGCAGACCCGTGAGCTCATCAGTCCCAGCTGGGATCTTTGATGTGGACACACGGCCTGCTCTCCAGAGAAGTCATCTCTGGGCTGCAGGAGGCAGTAAATCAGCCTGCCTGGGCTGCACTGGAGGTGGGGCCAGGCGGGGGGGCTTTGATCTCCCCAGCCTGTGCAGCTCTGGGGCCGAGGCGTCGAGGAAGCTGCACGCCAGGCCACCTGGGGACGCCTACCCTGGCCAGGAACCTCCCAGTCTTTGGGTGGGACCCGGCAGGGGACCTGCGAGCACGTGTGTTGCCCACCCCAGGGTCCGTACATGGCCACCTCCTCTCCCAGCCCTGCCCAAGGCCCTCTGGTCCTGAGCTCCCATCTCAGCACCACCGCCCTCTCCGAAGGCCCACGGGGAGGAAGGGGGAGCCCTGTGAGGGGTAAGGCAGGGGAGGAGCAGGTGCAGCTGCAGCTGGTTCTCAGAGGGCCAAGCGGGACCACAGGCCATGGCCGGGCCAGGCCGGCACCTTCTGCCCACTGAGTGCCTCGTGGATTCCGCTCACAGCAACCCCAGAGGGCAGGGAGCAGACAGCTTCACGGGGTTCCGGGGACGCTGGTGGCCTCAAACTGCCAGCCTTGCGATTATCCGCTCGGCGTGCAGCCCATGTATCCCGCAGAGCTCAGAAGTCAAAAACCCCACAGCCAGGCTCAACGCCCTCAGTCAACCCCACCAGAAGGAACCCTACCAGACGGGTTTCCGAGTTTCAGGAGACAGCCTCGTCCTCCCCCTGCCTGCCAACGGCGGGATTGGAACTTCCCAGCCTGCGCGCACCAGCAGCTCCCAGCTGAGGCCCCGCCCAGCACTCTCTGGGATGGACGACCCGGTCCTCTGGGCTCCTGCCTCCTGAGACTCAGTTTCCCCAGTGGTAGCCAAAGAGTGGTCTCCCAGAGCACAGCAAAGGGGCGGCGTGTGGGCCTGGGTCAGTGTGGTGTGGCCAGACCAGTGGTCCAATGTCCTCGAGCCCCTACCCAAATCCCAGGGCTCATCAAGTCGGAGGACACACCGCTCCCCTGGGGACATTACCCCCCCCAGCCCCGATGGACCCCACCCCGACACCCCTCAGCCCTCAGCCAGCCCAGCAGGGGGCTGCTGCCGGGAGGGAGTCCAGGCTGGCTCGCTGGCTTGCTCAAGAGGGAGCAGGGTTTGTGTGGGCCTGGCAGAGTCCTGATGCAGGCTGCCCCTGGGGCTGCTCCAGAGACTGATCCCCGGACCCAGGGACTAGGAAAGGCAAGCGGGCTCTGGACTCTGGGCAGAGCAGGGGGCAGCAGGGGAGCGGAGGGGTGGTTATGAACTGCTTTTCCTTCCACCTCTCGTAAAACAGGTGGGGGGCAGGTGACCAAGGGACAGTACAGCCTGTGGCCATGCCCTCTCCCTCCCGTGGGGAAGGAGCACTGGCCTGGGCAGGGGCAAGGAGGATGTAGGGCAGCAGGAGCAGGTGGTAGGTGCTGGCCCATCACCTGGACTTTACGACAGGGAGTGATGAGTCACCGTGGGCACAGGCTGTACCAGGCACCGGCTCCCTGCAGCTGCAGCCTCCAGGCACCCAGTGGCCAAGGCAGCCTCCACACCCCAGTCTGCAGTCAGGGTGCTGCCAAAGGTCGCTGGAAACTGCCCTGCCCCACGGCCTTGCAGACCCCGCCCCAAGTCCAGTGTCCCCGCTGCTGCAGGCTGGGGCACATCTGCCCGGAGACATGGGGTGGGGGTGGGGGGGGCGGCAGATCTACAGACAGGTGTAAGGAGGGCCCAGGGGTGTGTATGGGGGATGGGGTGGTGGAGACAGAGCTACAGAAAATCAGTCACAGAGGAGAACAGGAAAACAAGCCTCACTCCAAGTCGGGGTGCACAGACCACAAACGGACTCTGTTGGGAGGTCCAAGAGGAGGGGGCCGGGGTCAGCGGGTCTGGGCAAGATTCCGGCAGCATTGGTCCCCACATCACCTCTGGGCAGTCACCAAGGTCCCTAAGCCCTGTGTCCAGGCCACTTAGTGCAGCACCATGGGCTGCTGCTCGGCCACAAGCTTTTCCCTGGGCTGGGGGTGGGGGGAGTGTGGGGGGAGGGCTTCATTCTCTGAGGAGAAATGAGATGAAAATGAGGTGGGCCCTTGGTCACCAGCTTGGGGAAAGGCCCGATGGACTCCCACCTCCCTGCCCACCACAAGAGGCTGGTGGCACAGGGCTGCTAACCAGAGGCTGTGGTCTGGACCCACCGCCGCTCTCCAGGGGAAAGGACCTGGAGGACCTCAGGGGACAGTCCCGCCCAGGCACCCCTATGCCTGCTTAGTGGCTCACAGACACGTCCGCGATTGGAATCCACCCACATGACACCCACTGACACAGAGCCAGTGGCCATCAGGCCCCTCAGACTGGACATGACAGGGCCAGGGTCTCCAGAGCCATGAGAAGGTTCACCCTGTCCCCTCAGACCACCCCCTGTGGCACTCTGATCACAGCGTCCCCACTGCCCGCGCCTCTGCTCCTGGCCCTGGCCCACAGCAGACCTTGCTGGAACCTAGCCAAGGGGCAGCCAGGGGCCCTGCTCAGCTCCAGGTCTGGAGATGCCCCTCCCCGCCCCCCAGCCTGAGGATGCCCTCTGAACCCCTCTCTGTGGGCCGGCTGGGGGTCAGTTGGCTCCACCCCAGGGGCTGCCCAAAGGGCGTGGCCGTGGTCCACCTTATCTCACCACCAAGGGAGCCGGCTGAGGTGGCGGGCGGGGGACCAGGCGCCAGCCCACGTCTGCTACAGCCTCAGCGATGCTGCTGCCCGGCCAGCCGGCCATCTGCAGAGACGTTCCAGCTGTGGGGCTCGGGAAAATTCCCAGTCCATGAGCGATGAGGCGCGGAGTGGTGATGCCGGGGCAGGCGCAGCCTGGGACGGGGCGGGCTGGCTGCGGTGGGATCTGTCTGTCTGTCCGTCACCCTGCCGCCTGGGAGGGCTGTGGCCTGAGGCCCAGCAGCCCAGGGGCGCCTCGGACACTCCAGGCAACAGAGACCCTTAATCCGTCTGCCACCACTCCCCCACCCCCACCCAGGCATAAACCATCCAGGACAGTAGTGCAGAGGCGGGCCGGGGAGACTGGCTTGAGTCCCACGGACAGCCAGGCCTTGGCAGGGTGGGGACGCCGTGAGGGGGAGCAGGGCACTGCTGTCTGGGTCTCAGTCATTCCATCTGGGCCTGGACCTCTCCAGGTGACTGGTCTCCAGAACTCAGCCGGCAGACAGGCAGTGACATTTAATGGTCATGGGCCAGGGGGCTCCTGCAGGTGGACACGCCCTGTCCAGTACATGCCCACGGGAATGAGGCATCACCACTCCAGCCTAGTGCCCTCCCTCCAGCCTGGCTGAAGGTCAACCTGGGGCCAGGCAGGCCTGGAACCCTCCCCTGGGAGTGAGAAGCCAAGTGGGCCCTGAGCTGAGGGTCTACCAGGAACCCAGGGAGTCGGTTTGGGCTTCTCAGGTCCAGAGCCAGCGCCTCGTCCCCCAAGAGGCAGCAGGGACCTGTGGCAGCCCCAGCTCAGAGCCCAGAACAGAGGGCCAGTGGCTAGGGTCTGTCCTTGGCCAGAGGCCTCTGGGATTAGCATAAGAAACCCTCCGCTAGGTAAGGTCTCCTTTAAGGTTTGATGGCCAGCCCAGCCCAGAGTGCCTGCCCTGCCCACCAACAGAGAGCGCGGCGCGCACGCCCCCCCCCCCCCCCCCCCCCCCCCCCCCCCCCCCCCCCCCCCCCCCCCCCCCCCCCGCCCCGGCCCTCTCCATCTGCCACAGGGCCCTCAGGAGCCTCATCCCAGCTCCCAGAGCCTGCAAGGGAGGGGCTAGGGTCAGAGGGTGGTCAGCCCCACCCACTCCACTCTGGCAGGTGACTGACAGCTCTTCCCCTCCCTGTGCCACACAGAGTGGGAGACTGCCCCTCCCCCACAGGCACTAGCACACCAGTCCTCTGCTCTCTGAGAGGTGGGGGGGTCCCCATCTCACAAATGTGTCCTCTCTGGCCAGCTCCCCCCAGACCGCAGACTGGGGGGGAAAGCACCTTAAAGCAGAAGTCCTCTCCAGCCTGCCACCCCCTGCAGCTGACCAGCTCACAGACACCAAGCTCAACACCCTGCCCTGCAGCTGACCTGGGCCCCAGGGTGCTGTCCCCCCTGTAGTGCCCGCTCCAGGAGGATGCTGGGGCCCTGTCCTCACTCAGCCTGCTGTGAAGGCTATCACAAGGTCAACCCCTCACAGGGGGCTGGGAGTGACTCGACCGGGAGCTGGCGTGAATCTGACTCCCTTCCCTGGGACTTCACTGTCCCCTTCACTGTCCCTGAAGCTGTCCCTGAGTCTCTCTTATCTGCACACAAATGACAGCAGCTCTGGGACACCCACTGTGGTGCAAGCTGGGAGTCTGACAGGTAGGGGCGGGCAGAGAGTGCCCCTTGCCACCAAGGAGGGGCATGGGAAAGGTCTGGAGCGGTGGTCCTCTACCTTCCTCATGGGGTGGGGACCCCCAACCATAGCACCATGTTCGTTGCTACTTCACAACTGTAATTTCGCTCCTGTTATGAATCATCATGTAAGTATCTGATGGACAGGATGTATTCTCACTGTTACAAATTGAACACAGTTACAGGATAGTGATTAATCACAAGAGCAATATGCAATTATACATTGTGGAATACTATTTCTAATGACAAATAAATGAAGTTTTGTCTTGAAGCACGGTGTAGCACAGGGAGCAAGCAGTCCTCCCGCCTGGTACTCATACCTGGGCGTGTCTGTATGTGGGCGGACCCTTGTGGAGGTTTTCTGATGGTCTTAGGCCACCTGGTAAAAGGGTCCTTCGACCCCCAAAGGGGTCGCCACCCATAGTTTGAGAGCCGCTGGTATGGAAGGAGGGAGGTTGGCTGACCCAGGCCACCAAAGGAGGTCCCAGAGAATGTGAGGGGGGGGGGGTCCTGGTGAGCCTCATTCCCTCCAGGGGGCCCAGGAAATGGAAGGGTTCAGAGCAGTAGCAGCAAGCAACTTGTGGGGTTTGGGTGGGAGGGCGAGGCTGGGGGAGTGGGGTGACCTGGCTTTGACTGGCTTTCCAAATTCAAGTCAGAAGTGCCTTTGGGGGGCCACAAACAAGCGGCCCCCTCTCCATTCTGCGACCTCGCCTCATCTGCTCAGCGAATGGCAGAGACCTGGGCAGCCAGTCCCTGCACCTGCAGGCTCTGCCGTCTTTGGGGGGGTCAGGGGTGGGGTGAGGTGGGGGGTCACCCTGCTCCCTTGCTCTGCAGACATGCGGAGTTTAACTTTCACTGTAACCTTCAGGGAGGACTCCGGGATCCCGGTTCCGTCAGCTCTGCTGTTCTGGACCTCAGACTCCAAAGGAGCAGGCCTGGCCTCCCTCAGCTCTGGGTCTCCAGGCCCTCAGCCCAAACCCCTGGGCGCCTCAGCTCCGTGGACCCACAGAGGGACCTCCGTCTGCAGGCCGAGATGGGGGCCTGCAGAGGGGACCCGCTTCTTCTGAACAAAGTTACCGAGCGCGCCCGCTTCCGGCCCAGCGCGTGGGAGCCCGCGCCTGGCGTGCGTGCGTGTCCCGCGGGGCCGGAGGACCCGGCCCGCTGGGGTCACGTGGCCCGAGGCTCGGGGCAGACCCCCGGGGGAGGAGGCTGGGGAGGGGCGGGGACGGGGGCGGGGCGGCGACTAGGGACCGCCCGGGCTCAGGGTTCCCCGCGGGGCCGCAGGGGCCGGGGCTCCCAGTCTCCAAGCCGCCTTCCGGCCGGCCCGGCCCTGGCGACCGCGGGTGAGTGTCCCGGGCTTTCCTGCGCCCTCGCCCTCCCCCCAGCACTCAGCACTCCCGAGGCCAGCGGGGCCTCCCGGCATGGCTCGCGACCTGCCCTGGGCACGCCGCGGGAGCTCGCGCCCGCCGAGTGGGGAGTGGGCGCGGCCGCGGTGGCACCTGTTGGGCGGGGGTCGCACGCCGCCTGACCCTGACGTCCGTCCCTCTTCGCCTAGGTCCAGGCCGCGCCGGGAAGATGTACCCGAGCCTGGCGCTGGCCCCGAGCCCCGGCCAGGCAGCCTTCGCCGACTCGGGCGCCTTCCTGCACGGCCCGGGCGCGGGCGCCGCGCTGTTCGTGTCTCCGGCGCGCGTGCCCCCCATGGTGCCATACCTGCCCGCGTGCGAGCCGGGCCCGCAGCCCCCCGCGCTCCCCGCGCACCGGGGCTGGGCGCAGGCCCCCGCCGATTCGGCCGCCTACGGCGCAGGCAGCCCGCACCCTGCTCCCGCGCCGCCGCAGCCGCCGCCGCCCCCGCCGGGCGCCGCCTTCCCCTCGGTGCCCGGTCCCCAGGGGCCCGGCGGGGGCGCGGGCGGCAGGGACGGCGGCGCCTACCAGGGTGCGCGGCTGGGTCGCGAGCAGTTCCCGGCCCCGCTCGGGCGACCGGTGGGAGCTTCGTACGCCAGCGCCTACCCAGCCTACATGAGCCCCGACGTGGCCCCGTCCTGGGCCGCTGGACCCTTCGACACAAGCGTGCTGCCCGGCCTGCCTGGCCGCAGGGCGGCCTTCGGTGAGTGCAGGGCGCGGGGCGTCTCCGCTGACAGCGCTCACGCTGCCTGCCGGTGCGATCCCGCGCCCAGCGAATAGCCCTCTGCACCGCTGCGTTGGGGCTGCTGCAGGCCCGGGTCTCGGGGCTGGGGGCAGCACGGAGCGTTATAAGAATGTGTTAGTGGCCTGAGGCTCCCAGGGTGAGCAGCCCCGCGTCCCATTCGTTGAAATCCAAACGCACACGCTGGGCACGACCACCCAGAGCAGGCAGTCTGACCTCCCCTGAAACCCGCCTCAGAAGTGATTTCTATAAATCTGTGCCTACCCTGCATGTGAAAGGCCTGAACCTCCTGGCTCTGGTACTGCCCCCACAGTCTCCCGCCCATTCCAACCTGAAATTGCTCCCCGACTTCTGAGGCTGTAGATATTTACCCGAGCACACAGCCTCGTCTTCACCCCAAGGAAGGGCTGGTGGGCTTGAGCCACCAACCTTAGGTTTGCAGCCCACAGAGCTTTGGCACACGTTGGGGTGGTGGTCTCCTCACAGCTTATCAGGCTCTGAGAAGTTGGTGCTTCTGGACCCCGGTTGAGGGTCACACACCCTGACCCATTGTTTGCTGCCCTAGGAGACCCAGGCCCTCCCTCCCACCTCTGAGCCAGAAGCCCAGCTTCTGCTGCCCAGGCAACCTGGCACCCCTACACACACACACAAACCAGGGAGGACTAGCCTCTTCCTGTGCCCACCAGGAGTCTCTGGCCCTACCACCCCGGTTCTGGCTTGGAGGTATCCAAGCATACTCCACCCTAGACCCCCTGTGCAACTCAAGTGGGCAGTGAGGTGGGAGAAAGTGACCTACAAAACCTGCCAGACCTGCCGTCCAAGCCCCTGGTCCAGCCACCCAAAGCTAGTCCACTCTGCAGGACAAGGCTCACAGCCTCCCACTGTGAGGAGTGAGGGTGGGGGAGGGTTTCTGGAGGGCAGGGGAGGGGGGATGGGGGGGGGAGGCAGACATCCTTGGACCCAAGATGGCTCTTTTAACCCCTTTTCCAGAAGCATCTTTGACAGACCAAGCAGAGCACCAGCTTAAAAAACCCAGACAGGACTGAGGGACAGAGAGGTGGCTCTCTGCCCTGCAGTCTCCAGGGGGGCTTGCTTTCCGCATTAAAATAACCGGAACTTAAAATGACTCATGAAGACCCAACTGAGCTTAATTAACTGGCTTGTTTTCCAAAAAGACAGCGTAGAAATAATAGCGTGCTGGGGAGCAGGGAGTGGGGAAGGGGCGGGCCTGACTGGCCGCCTGTCGCCCAGTGTCCGACTTCTTTGAGGAATTTCCCGGCGAGGGGCGTGAGTGTGTCAACTGCGGGGCCCTGTCCACCCCCCTGTGGCGGCGGGACGGCACCGGCCACTACCTGTGCAACGCCTGCGGCCTCTACCACAAGATGAACGGCGTCAACCGGCCTCTCATGCAGCCCCAGAAGCGGCTGGTGAGTGTCACACACACCCCTGCTGCCACCGAGGTCAAGGTCTGGGGTCCTCTGCCCAGCGCTGGAGAGTGACTGGGGTCGTGGGGCTCCTCTGATGGAGTGACAGCCCATGAAGGGGGAAGGGGAGGGTCACAGCTCAGCTCTTCTCAGTGACCTTGGGGATGGGGAGAGATGGGTGGACACTAGAGGGTACAGCAGGGGGCAACCCTCCCCCCATTGACTCAGTATCTTGGACCCCAACTCTGGACTTTGAGGAAAAATGAGCCAGACTGTGGGTCAGGGCAGAGGGTGGGGTCCCTGGTGCCCCAGCAATCCAGCCTGGTAAGCTCACCTGCTCCCAGTCCCAGGAAGCAGAGAGTTGCTGGAACCGCGGCTTGGGCTAGGGACAGCTCTGTCCTGTGAGAGGCCAGGCCCCCCTGGAGAAGGATTAAGGCTGGGACAGTCCTTGCCACCACCACCCTAGCCCCAACTCGGTGCACTTTCTGGAACTCAACCAGGCAGAGGGGAGGGGGCTCTACTGGGGCAGGAAGCCTGCCCGCTCTGGGGAGGGGTTGAAGGTGGGGAGGGGGGTAGAACTGGCTCTTTGTCTGCTGGGGGTAAAACTGGCTCCTCTAGTCCTGGAGACTGGGAGCCCCAACTTTTGCCCACGCGGAGAACCCCAGAAACTGGTGTGAAGGTTAAAGGTTAACTTTGTCTGCCCTGTTTCACAGACCATTTTTTTAATCGGTGTTTGGGTGGAAATTTGTAGAGCAAGTGCATCCCCATCCAATGAATGGTGGGCATCTTGTTTCCTGGCGTGGGTCACGGTCCACACTCTGGCTGTAAGACCCCCCATACACACACTCCACACTGCCCCACGGGCCACGCCCCCAGACACACACATCTTTTCTCAGGTGTCTCCCCCACCCCCACACACACACCCCTCCTCCATCCCCTTGTCCCATCCTGCCTGCCTCTCAGCTCTGTTTTTGGTCAGGGGCAAATTTCATATTCAAGCCCTTTTGCAAATAAGGTGGCCATGCCTTTAAAGTCAGGTCAGCGGATTGGGCTGGCGGGAGAGGGGTCAGCCCGCCCCCCTCTTCTCCTTTAGGAGACAGTCTGCCCCTCCCTCCCCAGGGCTGCGGGACCCCATGGGGAGTTGGCCAGTTACCTCTCAGGCTGCACCCACTCCCTGCAGGCGAACTCTGAAGGTACGGAGACAGGACAGCCCACTTCCCCCTCCCCCCCGAAATGGCCTGACTTAGGGGCCTAATTTCCCTGCAGGGACCCTACCCACCATGTTCTGCTTCGGGGGCTGGGAGTGGGGCCTCAGCCATCCATCCCCCTGGTATCTGCTGTGTCCCTGCAGTGCCTGGACGTCCCACCTGGGCTGTGTCCTTCAGGGGACCCTTGGCGGAGCTGAGAAGCAGGGAGAGGCTTCCCTCAAGTCTGTCCCTAGGCGGTGTGAAACCAGGCCCCGCCCACACGTGTGTGTGCACGTGTGTGTGTGTGTGTGTGTGCGCGCGCACGCGCGCATGCAGGCAATACTGGTCAGCCAGGGACTTGCTGGGTCCAGGGAGCCCAGGGGCCGCCTGGCTCCACCAAGCTACAACCCTACCTGTGGGGAGGGGGCCCTGGCCATGCCAGGTGTCACAGGCTCCCCTCCAGGACCTGGCGTTTCTCTGATTCATACAGGGAGCCCACAGGGGCCGCTCAGTCTGAGGGGGCTACAGGCCCCGCGAGGCACAGTGCTGCCACCCCAGCCCCATTCCCCGCCCCTAGCCGCTCAGAGCGGAGCCTGCAGGCGCTTTCTCTGGGTCTCTGGTGAGGGGCCTGGAGCTGGGAGCTCACCGACTGGACTTTGAAGTGGCACTTCCTTTGAGAGAATGGTGGGGGGGGGGGGCAGAGGAAAGACCTAGCAGAGCAGGACTTGTATACGCGTGTGACTGCACATGTGCGCGTGTGTAGCAGGCACTCTGACTCAGCCAGGCCTGAGTCTGTCAGGACACTGAGAAGGACAGATGGAGGTCTGGGCATCACAGATCAAGGATGACATGGGAGGGAGTCCCCTGGGGAGAGTGCCGCCAGAGGGGGTCAGCTGAACCCCATTGGAAGGCAGGGGGCAGGCTGTGTGCAGGAATAGTTAACGGGACCCTGCGAGTGCAGACGCAGCTGCAGGCTTGTTCACAGGGGCTGTGGGAGCTGGTCTGCAGCCCCCAACGCAGGTTTCCCCGCAGGGGGTCAGGCAGAGATGGTCTGCAGAGCTCCGCCTGCTCCCTGCTCTGCAGGGTGCGTGTGTGTGCACATGTGTGTTCTCACGTGTGTGTATTGTATGTACCCACGCAAGTGTGTGCACTTGCGTATGTGGCTGCAGAAATGTGGCTGCGCACCTGCGTGCATGTGCCTGTGCACGTGTGTGCACATGGGCATGCATGTCTCTGCATGGGTGTGCCTGTCTGTGTGCACTCATGCGAGTCCCTGTGTACGAACATGCAGGTGTGTGTGGTGTGCACATGTCTGCGCCCCTGAGGCTGTCAGAGGCAGTGGTCGGAGGCTGGAGAGGTCTCCTCCTAACTCTTGATTAGTGGGTCCCTGGACAGAGCGTGCCTCTGAGCCCAGGAGAAGACGGTGAGTGAGACCCAATGTCTGCTGGGCAGAAGGCGACGTGGCAAGGCCCCCAGGGCCCCCAGGAGGGCCGCTCTGTCTCTGAGGGCAGAAAACTGACTGTCCCGGCTTCAGCCAGCCTCACTCACCAACCAACCATAGCCGAGGATTCAGTGGCAGGTGGGGACACTGAGAACACCCATGTCTGTCCCCTGGCCCCCTGTCTGCTCTGCTGGGCATGTGGCCCCTCTGGTTCTGCCTTCAACTGGGCCCCAACTCACTGCTCGGGGACCACGCTGGGGACGTGAGTGCCCAGCAATAGGAGGAAGGATGGGGTGCCCGGTCCTTCAGGAAAGGGTTTTGGGGTGAGGAGAGCTGGATGACTCCAAAGGAGGGATGGCTATGAGGGAAATATCGCCAGCAAGCCAGCACTGCCCAGCTGGATGAGTCCAAGATGCCCCACTAGTGGCTCAGCTGGGGCCACAGGGGCCACTGTGCTGGGGGCACCTCTTGGGATTCCAAGTCACTGGGCTCCAACAGGCTCCCAATGCAGCCCAGGATATGGGGCCTGGCTCAGGCCAGGACGTCCTGAGTGTGGGTTCGGGTTCAGGGTGGATTTGGACCTGCAAGGTCAGCGATCAGCCTCCAGCAGCTGGGTGGGCTGATCAGGCCGTGGCAGCCAACAAGGGGAGGTCCAGACAGAAGGGGCCCAGTGCCCTCAGCCCTGAGCCAATGGCCAGTGGGGGCCATGGAGTGTTCTTGAGCTGAGGTGCTACTGCTGAGAATGAAGCCCAGGCCCAGGGTCTCTGTCTTGCGAGGGAGCCCAGGCTAGACTCAGGGGCTGCCTCACCCTGACCACCCACAGGCCCCCAAGGAAGACAGTAGCACAAACCCCCATTGCACCCCTAGCCCCATGGGGGGCTACCACCACCCCCTGGTTAACTGAGGGGAAACTGAGGCACAGAAAAGGGTCCCAGAGGGCTGAGCCCCAGTGGCGTAGTGGTTGTGCGCGGGACTGCGGCCCACTGGGACGGAGGTTCAATTCCAACAGAGGGGCTGGGCCTCCTACTCCCACCACCGGAGAGCAGTGGTGCCCCCCCCCCCAAAAAAAAGAAAAGGGTCCCAGAGGCCACACCATCTCAGGACTTTCACATGCTGGGGCAGCCAGTGTCCAGCGCTGGGCCCTCAGTGGCTGCACTGTGCCCACAGTCGTCCTCCCGACGCGCCGGGCTCTGCTGCGCCAACTGCCGCACCTCCCAGACCACGCTGTGGCGCCGCAGCACCGAGGGCCAGCCCGTGTGCAACGCCTGCGGGCTCTACGCCAAGCTGCACGGGGTGAGTGCCTGCCTGAGCCCCACACACACACTGCTCACCTCCCCCCAATCCACACACACCTGCCACGGAGGGAAGGCCGGGCCAGCATGCTGGCCAGCTGGACCCGGTGACTGACCACTGCCCGCCACCCTCCCAGGTGCCCAGGCCCCTGGCCATGAAGAAGGAGAGCATCCAGACCAGGAAGAGGAAGCCCAAGGGCAGCGCCAAGGTCAAGGGCCCCTCAGGTGGGCCAGGGCCACGGCTGGGCAGGGCTCCCTGCCTGTGGGGTGGGGTGGGCCCTGTCTGGGAGGGGGCGGGCCTGCTCTGTTTCTGAGTGCACCCTCTCCCCGTGGGGCCATTTTCAGGTCCGAATTCGCCGTTCAATTAGAGATTGACATGTTTGGCTCAAGCTCCACTGTGCTGTCTGGTCAGGGTCGGGGGTAGGGGGCGGCCCATCTGTGCTCACCCTCTCTGTCAGGAGGAGGACAGGGTGGTCAGAGGTGTCACCTTCCCTGCAGGGCCTGCCCTAGGCAGCACGGCCTCGCCGCCCGCTGTCCCCACCTCAAAGAGCTCAGTGGCCACCTTGAAACCAGAGCCCAGCCTGTTGGCCTCTGTGGGCCCCACGCCCAGCATCACCTCCCAGGTAAAGGGACAGGGTGAGCAGACGCCCCCCCCCCCCAACCCCTCGCCCCGGCCCCTTCATGTCAGACCCATCCTGGCTCACAGGAAACTCCCTCCTGCTGCAGGCCCCCAACCCGGCGGGCCAGCCTCTGTCCCCAAGCCAGCTGGAGTTCAAGTTCGAGACCGAGGACTGCGCATTCCCACCCGCCTCCCTGGGCCCCCAGACCGGCCTTGGAGAGGCCCTGCGCCAGGAGTCCTGGTGCCCCCTCGCCTTGGCCTAGGTCTGGGCACGCTGCATCCAGTGCCTCGCTGCCAGGGGCCCTCGCATAGCCCCCCACCAGCCCCCCACAGGAGGGGAACACTGCCTGGGGTGCATGGGCCTCTGCACTCGGAGAGGAAACCAGGCTGGCTGGAGGGGCCATGAGCCCCGGGGACCCCCAGGCCCACAAACCCTGACTTCAACCGAGGTCCCCACTTCCAGCCAGGCCCCACCCAGGGTCAGTCCCACACTGCACCCCATGAGGGAGCAGCAGACGGAGCTAGAGCTCCCCTGTGATGCAGGGCTGGGGAGAGGGGCCTGGGGGCCAGTCAAGCTGTGCTCAGGAGGGAGCCCTACCACTGTGGATGCCTGGCTGCTCATTGGAACAGTCTCCTCGGGGGACAGGACATGCCCAATGAGGCCAACCTGTGGGTGGACGGACACCTGTTGATGGGGACAGTTTCCCAGGGGTCAGGCCGGATGAGGACTCCCCCAGGTTTCCGGGGTCGGGCATGGGCCTCCGTGGCTGTGCCCATGAATGGCTTGGCATTGTTAGGGGCACCCCAGGGCAGAGTGGAGCACACGTCCCCACATCTGTGGTTCCTGCTGTCCCTGCAGAGTCAACAGTGACACCGCGTCCACTGCCCGGGGCCCCAGCCCCAGGTGGGTGAGGAAGTCACGGTGCGTGCTGCTTAGAGGTGGCCCTTCCCAGAGACGGGGGCCTGGTGAGGCCAGAGAGGAGTGGGCCCCCGCGTCCACGCAGTGCTGCCCTTCACCAGTGGAGCCTTTTGTGAGAAACCGTCCACTGTACAGCTTTTTTTAAAAAAATAAAGCCTCAACATTTGACTCTAATTGTGTTCAGACAGGCCAGTGATGGGCCGGGGGGCGGTGCGGGCCCCCTGCTTACACCTCTCTTACACCGCCCCTCAGTCACTGCTGGGACCCGCTGTCCCTCTTGGAGCCGCCGTGGCCGCTGCTTATTCTTCAGACAAACCCCACAGAAAGGAAGGTGGGGATGCCTTAAACCTCATCTCCCAGCAGGAGTCCAGTCTGGCCGGCTCCCCTCGGCCCTCCTGTCTCTGAGGAACCCACCACCCACCATCTGAACTTGCAGAAACCCCCCAGGGGCCTCTGTCCCTCCTGGCCGCCCCTGTCGGAGGAACTGCTGTCCCCCTCCACAGGGGGGGCCCTGCGGGGCGGGCTTGGGGCAGGACACTGCTCTCACTCCTGCCCGCTTCTCTGTCCCTGGTCAGTGGCCCAACATATGCTGCAAGCCCCCACCCCCTTGCAGCCCCCCATGTGTGGGGGTGGGGAGAGGGCACCAGGCCTGAAGCAGGGTCACCACGGAAGGAGAGAGCTGAACAGAAAGGGGGGGTGCACACACTCCCGGAGTTTCCACTTCATGTTTCAGGATGTGCCCCTGAAGGGCAGGGTTCCACATCTGGGCGAGGCCTCCTTCTCCTGATGCCTGGTAGCCGGAAGCCGCCAGACAGGTCTTAATATAGCACTAGGCACCTCTTCCTGTGTCCTGCTCTCCCCACAGCCCTGCCCCGCTGTCCCAGACGTGCCCACTGAGCCTGCAGGCTGCCAGGCAAACAGGCCCCAGAATGGAGCCCCCAGGAGCAGACCAGGAGATGGCCCAGACTAGCTAGAAACCGGCTTCCTCCTCCCACCTGCCGCTGGCTGGGGAACCTGCCCCCGCCCGGTCCCTAAGATTTGGAAGGCTGCTTGCCAAGTCTTTATTCCTCATCTCTCTGGGAGCCTGGCTGGAATCTGCTCAGACAGGCAGGTGCCAGTCCCCGTGAGTCCCACCCTGCTGCCCCTCCCCCCAAAAGCCCCGAGCCTGGGACAGGGCCGAACCTGGTCCCCGGTGCCCGGGAGGACCCCACACCCACACACTGGTGTGGCCCTGTGTGGTCAGTGCTGGCGGAGCCCAGCGTCCGAGTGTCCTCGGCACACACCAGGCCCTCCTGCCCAAGCCACACCTATCAGAGGCCAGACCCCACCAGAGGGGGATCCCCGAATAGGAGGGCCATGCTGTGCCTGACCAGGCTGCCCTGCAGACCCCGGTGGATGCTGACCAAGGGCCAAGGCACCAGGTGCTAGCCAGGTAAGGGCAGCCGTGAGATGCAGCCTGCGTCCCTGTCAGGAAAGGTCAGCAGTCACCAGGCTGCCTGGTGTCCCTAAGCCCCGACAGGGCTCCTCCATCCTCACTCACCGAGACAAGCCCTGGGACCCAGTCTGTGAGGCAGTGACCCCGAAGTGGGCGCAGGTCTGAGGGTGGCCGGGTCATGGCCTCGGGCTCCCTCTCCCTGGCAGGCAGCACTGCCCCTCAGATCCCCGTCGGCACCCAGGCTGAGGAGGTCAGACCTGCATCGGGGTCTGTGCTGTGCTTCGGGGTGCACCTGCTGCGTTGGACACAGGTGGGGTTCAGGCCTGAGCCCAGTCAGGGACCCACCCTGTCCCCCATGCTGCACCCCTGCCCTCAGCCAGCAGCCTTGGACTGGAGGGCCCTGTGCCCTAATCCGGGGTGGAAGTGGGCAGAACAGGGTAGTCAGAGGGGCCTTGGCCAGGGCAGGAGAGAGGAGTCTCTGAGGGCCTCTTTGAAGTTCAAGGTCGCCCCAGTGGCTCCCTTTCCTGCAGGGCACCCCGGCCTGGTTCCAAGGCAGCCCTCCCAGGGTCACCCAACTCCTATCCTCACCCCCTCTTCCCACCCCCGCTACACATGCACTCACATACTCACACTTTCACTCATTCACACATACTCACACATTCCCACACACTCACACACTCAAGTACATTCATACACACACACTCACATATTCACTCACACACATTCCCACACACACACACTTTCACACAGATACACGCTCACACACTCACACTCTCACTCACTCACACATACACATTCCCACACACTCACACACTCATGTACATTCATACACACACTCACACATTCCCACACACACTTACACATAGATACACACTCACACATACTTATACACACACTCTCACTCATTCACTCACACACTCTCACTCATTTACACATACACACTCATACACTCATGTACAATCATATACACACTCACTCACATCTTCACACATACTCACACATTCCCACACACACACTTTCACACAGATACACACACAAACTTATACACACACACTAAACTCACACGTTAACACACAAACATGCACTCTCATACATAGATACACACATTCATACACACTCACATACTCTCACACATACTTACACACTCACACTTCGAAATCCAAACTCACAGCCATCACATCAAGCCCAGCGCAGAGCACCCTCTCAGACAGGGTAGAACTTTCTAAACAAGTTCCTGCGGGAAGCAGGAAGCCTGTCTCTCTCCTGAGGAGCAGTTGGTGTCTCAAACTTCGGCCCAGCACGTCAGGGATCAGACCAGGCTCCCCCTGCCCGGAGCCTCTGTGCGCAGCTGAGAATGGAAGCTGACCCCCACCCCAGACTCCCGATGAACTCGGCCCACGCCCCGCCTGCCGCCAAGACATTGACACGCGGCTCCAGCTGCTTTATTTATTATCTGATAAAACCACCTCCACACTGCTCAGGACCGAGCAGGCCTCGCCGGGCGGCAGGCGGGGGAGGGCAGGATGCACCAGGAAGCCTCAGCCTCCCCCAGGTCCAACGGTGTCCTGCTCCAGGAGGCCCCCGCCCCCTGGCCCTCAGCACCTCCTTCTGCTCATGGCCTAAGTCCAGCAGAAGCCCACCTCACCCCCTGAACCTGAGCGAGGGCATCTCCTGTCTGTGGCCCAAGGCCCAGTGTGAACAGTCCACCGCTGGGTTTCACGTGTCCCCTTCCCTCCACCTGTCCACTGGCCAGGGCCCTCAGGGCAGCCTCTCTGGAGGTCACAGCCAGCAGCCCCATCTCCCTCAGGCAGCTTTGAGAGGTCCTGGCCCACAGACCCTGCTGTCCTGCGTCAGGGGCTGCAGCCCAGCCCATCGGAGATCCAATTGTCTCCCCTCCTGAAAATAACACGCCTTCCACCCCCGGCCGATCAACCAGGTGTCCCAGGAAGGTTTCCTAATCAATCCAGGAAGCAGCTGGTGCCATGGGCCCCCAATACCCAACCCTCCCTCCCTAGGACCCCATTCCCAGCCCCTTCTTCCTGGCAGATGTGTCCCCTGGAAGTTCTGTTCCCTGGGGCCCGGGGAGGAGAGCGGTGGTCCCCTGCTTCCTGCCCCCAGATCCTTGGCCAGGTCAGGCCTGCAGCACCCCACTGCGCTGTGACCCAGGCAGCACAGCGCCTAGACACTCTCAAGCTGGGGTCTCATAAGTCACCCTTGTTTATTTTATGAATGAGAGAGGAAATTAACTACTCCAAGTTGTGCGTGGACCCTAAGCCCAAGAGACTCTTAAGTGAGCCTGTCTTCCACTTGGGAAGATTGACCGCCAAGCCTGGAGCAGCAGGGTGCAGCCTGGGCAGCCACAAGCAGGTGGGTCCTGATGGCAAGGGGCACAGGCATTGGGGGGGCGCGGTCCTTGGGGGCTTTGACAGATGAAACCTGGGCTGGTGAGTCACTGTCTGTCCCGGGCATTTGATGGGTGGTGATGCCTGGCAGGAGGGTCCGTCCGAAGATGCCCTGCAGGTTCCACTGGCCAGCTGCTTTCTCCTGAAGCTCCTCATCTGTCCTGCAGACGTCCTCCACCGGGCTCTGCAGGCTGGACCCACAGACCGCCTTTCTTCGGCCTGCCCACTGGACCTTCCAACCGATGCTGACAGCACCTCTTCCCCTCCCAGGACTCAAAATGGAGAGCCGTTTGAGACCCCTGGAGGATGACTGCTCAAAGATGCCCAAGAACCCCAGCCCAAGCCCTCACTGCCCATCCACCGCCCCTCTGCCACAGTCCCGCCCCTGCTGGGCATTGGGCTCCTGCTGCTTTCCCCTTCTGGCTTGTCCACTCCCGTCTCCAAGCAGCCACCGCCCACCCTCCTGCCTGCACGCCACACTCAGCCCCCCAGGACCTGCCATCCCGCTGCCCGATGTTTCCCTCAAGAGTCTTCAGCGGCTCCCACTGCCCAGACAGCCCCCAAGCCTCTCCCTGGACACCCTGAGCACCCACACACCCCCTCACTCACCAACCTCGGCTCTCCTCCCGAGTGATGGCCACACCAGGGGCCGTGGTGTCCACGGAGGGTCGGCCACGGCCCAGCACAGGCAGGGATGTTCTGTATCTGCCGGCTGGGTCTGGTTGGCTTATCTTGTTCAACCCCACTCTGTTTCCTCACTGATCTTCGGTCCTTGTTGAAAACGGAGTGTTAGCCTCTCCCACTGTCCTCATAGACGCACCCCCTTCCAGTGCGTGCCTCACACGCGGGGGCTCTGTGGCCCATGCGCTGTGTTGGGCCGTTAACCAAAGATCAGCAGTTCAAATCCACCAGCTGCTCTTCAGGGCCAGGCGAGACCATCTGCGTCGATAGCAAGTGGAGGGGGGCTGGGGAGTCCTCTGTCCTGCAGGTTTGCTGTGGGGCAGAACCCTCTCAGAGGTGGGCTGGGTTGGACTGGACTGGGCTGTCAGGGGTGCTGTCAGGTGGACTGGGATGTCAGGAGAGCTGGGGTGGGCTCAGGTGGGCGGGGCTGTCAGGTGGACTGTCAGTGGGCTGGGCCGGGCTGTCAGGTGGGTCAATGGCCGCATGGATCCACTCTTGCTGGCGACTGTTGGGCCGGTGGACAAAGCCCTCCTCCAGCTCCCCTGGCAGGTGTCTCCTCAGGTCTGCGCCTCACCTGTCAGCACAGGGAGGGCCCCTAGACCAGGTCGCTGTGCAAACAAACGGAGGATGACCACGCTGTTGCTTGACTGCTCACTCGCATCCCTGCCGAGTGGACCCGTCCACTGCCATCATTGCTTAACTGCCAAACCACTGGGGCTTCCGGCCCGCCCAGTGGACACACAGCCTCACCCATCACAGCCAGGATCGCCCTTGCCCGGTACCCGGCACTCTCAGACACCTGACTTTGACGCCAAAAGAGTCTACTTGGTTGCATGTTGTTACACGGTCATAGTGTGACATGCTGGACAAGTGAGGGTCTGGTATATTTCCCATGCGATAGACACTCAGCTCCCTGTCGGCCCCTCTCTGCCCTTGAGGGGTGAGTCTGACCCATTGACACTGACAGTCATGGAGGGGCCTCTGCCCTTTTCCAGGAGACTTCCGTGTCTGCTCTTTTTGTGTCCGTCGTGTCCTCCGTGGCTGTTTCGTGGGTTGTTTTGTAGTGAAATCTTCTCGATCCCCTGATTCCCTTCTCATCAGCGTCGGTGCTCAGTCCTAGAGAGGAGAGGCCCAAGGTGGGCGGACACAGGACATACGTGGACCCTCTGTGGACACGGGGACCACTCCAGCCACAGAGGTGCCCCGTGCCGTGTGGTCTCCACCCCAGCCCTGCTGCTCTCTGCCCTGTGCTCCCTCCTGCTGGGACCCGGCCGCCCCACCGCCTTCTCCGGGGGCCTCACACCCCTCCCGTGTGCCCCCACAGCCTGCCTCCCCACAGCTCCCGGGGCAGGGTGATCGCCGACCGCCGGAAGCACACACTCGTCCCGAGAGCCCTCCAGCCCTGCAGAGAAGGGAGCCTGCAGCCCAGACCTGAGTGGCGCTCACGCCCCTCAGCAAGGCCACCTCAAGAGAACCTTGTCAGGCAGACAATGGACACTAAAAATACCCCCGAGGCCGGCCGGCCGGCGGGTGTGCCAGGAACATCTGTAAGTCTTGTCCGGCGGAAGTTATAAATACTAAATAATGTTAATTTAGAGCTGTTAGTCATCTGGGGACAGCAGTGTCCTTTGTGGGGACAGGGGATGTTTTTCCAGATTTGTAATTTATTGCACTTGATGGTTAAATCCAGCTCCCGGCAAGGAGGAAGCTCGGGGCCACCAGGCGCTCTCCCTGGAGCCACCGCGTCAGGCCTCAGGAGGTGGTCAGACCCCGGGGAGGAGGCGGCCAGCCTGTGTGTGTGGCCACACCACTGCCCTAACGGCCTCAAATGGCAGTCTGGCCAGCCCTGGGGCCTTCATGTGCTTCCCAGGGTCCCCCAAAGCCGAGATCAGGCTCCTTCCCCCACCAGAGTCCAGGCCACCCCATCAGGGTACCCCCAGCAACTTCCCCCTCGTCTCTGGGCCCTGCTGCCATCTCCCTCTGACTCTGAGTCCCTGCAGCCCTCAAGGGTTTGCTCCACCCCTAGCACACGGCTCCACCTAGACCTGGTCCCCCACCTTCTGCCTTTGCACACAGCCCAGTCTGGGGCCTGCTGACCGAGTCCCTCCCCCTACAACCCCTGTTGCACTGTCTGACCGCTGCCTGGCAGCTCAGCCTGGTAAGTGCCCCCCATGTCTTCGTGTCCCCGACATCAGCTCACGCCATAGTCATGTGGTCATTTCTGCCACTGGTGGCTGTCCCCAAGTGCCAGTTCCAGAGGTGTGGTCCTGTGCCTGCTTGTCTCTCACTCCACCCGGGCCTGGCAGGAGGACAGCACACAGCAGGTACTCAACACCGCCCCATGGGGGCCAGGTGACCCAGCTAGGCCAAAGGTGAAAGGTCACAGCTAAACAAGGAACAGTCATGGCATCAACCCTTGCCTGCACCCTACCAGCCTCTTCACCTCTAGTCCCCTCCATGCCCATTTCCTGCCCTCAGCCCTGGCTTTCTCCCTGGTGAGAGGGGTGAACCCCATCCTTCCGGCCCCTCTCTGTACCCTGCTCTCTGTCTCACTCCCCCTCCAACAGCAGGCCCCCACCACATAGCAAGTTCTGCCCACCACCCCCCATGCCTCCTCTCCCTGGTCCCGAGAAGAGGCCCCCCAGGTCGCTCTCCTTGTCTGTAGGCTCAGCATGGTGGGAGACCTGTGCCGTGCCCGGTGGGGGCACATCAGGTACATCACCCAGACACCTGCCACCTGCAGAGCCTGGGCGCCCCGGTGCAAGAGTTCCAGAAATGGAGTCAGCCACAGACTAAGGGCAGGGTCACTGGGGGCTCCGGAGGGGGCTCTGCAGGGAGCTTCCTGCAGACTGCGGGCTTCCTGGAGATGGTTTGGCTCTCTGACAGAGACTGGGGCTCCCGGGAGAGACTGGGGGCTTTCTGGCAGAGACCGTGGGCAGCATGTCTGGGTAAAGGCCCTTGCCCTCTCTAAGGGTTCAGAAAGAGGCTGACAGGCCAGTGGGTAGTGGACAGAACAGGCCTGTCCAGGGGTCTCAGTGCCCCTTGAGGCAGAGACAGGAAGCCAGCATGTGTACAGGAGCCCTGACTCGGGGCCCCTGTCTTGTGGGGAGGGGCTGCCCTGTTTCTGCTTGCCGGAGGTCTGGGGTCAGAGGAAGGGAAGTGACGGGTGTGGGGGTGGGTGACAGCGTCACCAACAAACCCACCGAGGCCTTCACCAGGTCACTGGCCCTCACCACTGCTTCCCGCGTCTGCGGGGTCCCTGGCTCAGGTCCATCCTCGTGCCCAACCTCTTGTGTCAGGACCTCCCCTCCGGGTCTCACCTCTCCCTGAAGGAACACTGGTCAGTAGTCAGGGCCACCCTTTCCCAAGGACCTGTTGTCTCGCCTTCCTCCCTCCCCAAACCCAGGAGGCCCTGGGGTGAGGGTGGGAGGGGCCTCAGGGACACGTGGCTCCTGACTGAGTGACTGCCAGCCGCAAGAGGCCGGTGTGTGGCTGGGAGCTGCCTGCTCCCCCTGAAGTGCTGTTGGGGTGGGGGAAAAGAAGTGGGGGCACAGGGACTAGGAGATGCCCCCCTAACCGTGTCCCCTCTGCAAAGCTCCACAGGGACCATGGTTAGCCAGACCTGAGATTTGGGGCCTGCATTTTGGGGGACAAGGCTCCCTGAGCCAGGGCAACAGGCCAGGACACCCTGCTGCAGTGGCGGGTGGGCCGGTTTTTCCATAAGGCCACCCAGTCCCTGGGCAGCTCCAGTCATGCCAGCCGCTGCTGCCAGGAGAGCCGAGGTGTCCGCTGAGGCCCAGGCAGGAAGAGGCTGGGAAGGGCCAGCGACTGCCCACCACAGTCCAACTCACATTTTCCACAGGGAGCAAGACCCTGAGGCCCCTCCTTGCAGCGCCCTAGGAGGTCAGCGGACCAGGCCGTGGCTGCAGGTGCCCACCCCATGCTGTGGCCAAGGACAGGAGGGCAGTGTTGGCCGGCCCGTCCAAGGAAGCAGTGGGGCCTCAGCCGGAAAGGGTGGTGGGCCTGCAGGGGGTCCAGCAAAGCTGCTGAGCCCAGAGTCCAGTGATCAACGGTCCAAGAAGGATGGCTGTTCCTGAGGGTGGCACCACCCGCACCCCGTCTGGGGCAGCGGGTCCAGCGTCCATAGCCTGTTCAGTTGCTCACAGGCTCAGGCCACTGACTGGCACTCACGCATGTCCACGCTACGCTGCGGAGCAAAGAGGGCTGTAGGCTGGGCTGCCGGCCCTGCGGTCCACAGTCCAAGGCCGCCGGCTGCTCTGATTGCTCCTGAGAGCGCCACAGCCTCAGAGACTCACGGAGACAGCTGCCCCTTCTCCCCAGGGGGCAGGGGGACGGCTGCTCTCCCAGCAAAGCTGCCCCCAGAACAGCCCTTGCTCTCTGGGAGAGGGATGGGTGCTTTCTCACCCGGGGAAGCGTCCTTGGTCCTTTTCTCCTCCATGCAGTGTCCCTTCCTTTCTCTTCTGAAGAAACAAATCTAGTTCTTGGCTTCCCAAGGAAGAGTGGCCGTGACTCTCTGAGCTGACCTCTCCGTCCTGAATTTCTCTGGCACAGTAGACTCCCCTCCACACAGGAAATTGCACTTTGAAGGGACCTTGTTTGAAGGCCCTCTCTGGGACTGGCCGGTGAACTGCGTGGCCAGACCGCCCAGTGCAAGTGAACCCCCAGCCCTTCACCTCGCTGTGCTCCTGGGACAGGGACACTCACACCTCAGAAGACCTGGTGCTGCCTGGCCCTCGAGAACCTGCCCATGCAAGCAGGAGCTGAGGCTGCAGGCAGGTGAGCTGTCCTGCAGGGCTGAGGGGGGGAGGGTGGATGGCCACACTGGATTCATTCTGGGGTGCCGGATCGCTTGAGGCCTGGGTCACAGTGCCCCCCCCCCGCCCCCGGCCCTGGGCAGAGCTCTGAGGGTCGCTGCCCTGAGACAGTGGATTAGAGCAGGCCACCACGCCGTCCCTGGTCTCTGTAGAGCCTGCAGTGCCCGCCCGGCTTTGATCTCCAGGAGCGTGGCCCTGCAGCCTGTCCCCCACAGCGCTGACATCTGTTTATGCGTTCTGAAATAGCTGGGATTCATGTCAAGCACGCCACACGCTGGAGCAATGTTTATGAAGTGTTATCGGGCTGATAAAACGCTGCATGTTGGGAAAGCTTCATGAGAAGGGATGGACCACACAGGCCTCGGCCAGAGCCCGGGAGGGCAGCCAGGGCATGTGGGGGTCCTGCTCCCGGGCACCATCCTTCAGCCTTCAGTGGCCTCCAGAGCCCAAGTGTCCACCACTTCCCTGTACAGGAGACCCTTCTCCCCTCCAACCCCCCCAGGGCTTCTCCATTGGCCGCCTTGCCCACAGCCCTCTTCCTGGGGGCAGCAGAAGCCCTGGCCTCTTCCTGCCCTCAAAGGTGACAGGAGAGAGGACCTGGGGTCACCCTGAAGGAGCTGAGATTGAGAAGTCTAAAGATATTGTTGATTCGTGTCCAGGCTGCCCAAGTGGCCGCCCGGCCGGCCAAGCACAGACGGGGCTGGGGGTGGACAGGCCTGGACTCCCCCCTGGAGTCAGTAGCGTGTCAGCAGTCAGCACTGTCGTGTCGGACTCACTCCTCACACCAGAGCAGAGCAGGTTTGGGGCCTGGAGACTCCACTCCAAGGAGGAAAAGAGGAGCCGGCCAGGTTTATGCAAAGGCCCTGGGGCAGGCCAGCTCTAGCCTGGGGACAGAGCTACTCAGTGGGAGAGTCTAGACTTGGAGAGCAGGCTGCAAGTGAGGGTGGGGTGAGCCAGGGCCCTAGAAGCCTTTGTGATTGGCAGGCAGGTGGCTGGGGGGCTGGAGGAGAGGGGCTGGGAGTGCCGGTATTGGGCATGGGGATTGGAATGTTCTGGAAGCAGACGCGGTGTTGTGAGCAGCCTCAAGGCCACCGGGCAACACTCTCTGCCGTGAGGATTTCATCTCCGCATAGAAGCCCGAACTGTGCCATGTCTGGAAGCCCCTGTCCACACAGGGAGGTGGGGGCTGGGGGTTCCTTCCTCTGCCCAAGGAAACTCTGAGCACAAGAAAGGAACCTCTGGTCCAGCCAGAGCTCCCCCACCCCACCAGACAGCTGTGCGGCTCCGTGGGGCTCCAGAGCCAGAGGGATGACGCCCAGTGCCAAGGACTGGGCCTCGGGACCCAGGGGCACTGGCCACTGACCAGAGGCAGTACCAGGCTGGCCTCCTGAGGACTCGCTGGGACTTACAACCCAGCACCCCTTCTTCAAGGCTCAGCAGTCTCTCGGGCCAGGCCCTCGGCCACTCCACACAATCCTGACCGACTCCAGGCTCATGACATAAATGCCC
>PVJH01026911.1:0-29411 GCA_004026705.1 Nesogale talazaci
TGACACCGGATCCCTTCACCACCTCATGATCACACAGGCGGATGTGCTTCTTCCGTGTGGGCTTTATTGCTTCTGAGCTGAATGGCTGCTTGTTTACTCAAGCCTTTAAGTCCCTAGACGCTATATCTTTTGGTAGCCGGGCACCATTAGCTTTCTTCACCACATTTGCTTATGCACACCTTTGTCCTCAGGGATCATATCAGGAAAGTGAGCATGCAAAGTTGTGCTTTTTAGTTCTTGAAGCCAGGAGTCCCTGGGGGTGGGGAGCGAGAGGTGTGGGTCTGCGTGGAGTGTCCTCTGGGCACTCTGGGCACCTTGGGGTGGGGAGGACTGGTCTGCGGGTCCCAGATCTCAGGGTCCGCAGGGCAGCGCCCTGGGCCCCGCCGGCACAAAAGACCTGCAGCTTTTGGCCCAGCATCAGTGCCAGTGTCCGTGGGGAGCGCGGGCGTGCGGTCGCGCCTGCTCCTGGTTCAGAAGAGTGCTCTGAGCGTTCCTGGAGTCACAAAACCCAATTTGAGAGCCCTACCCTTCCCCGTGTCACCCCGACTCACCGATCTCCAGGAGCTCGGGGCATGGGCTTCCTATCTCGCGGCCATCTTCCCAGAGTCCTGCACTTCACAAATCAATAGTTTTAACATATTAAAAAGAGTTGTACAATTATCACCAAATAAATTTTAGAACATTTTCTTCTATCTTGTATTCCTATTATTAGTTACCCACTTTGCCCTAACCTCCCCAGCCATAACCTCAACAAATTATTAATCCAGTCAATGTCTCTATAGATTTACTTATCCTGGATTTCATATATGGAAAATATACCAAAAGAGAAAAAAATACAGAGACAAATTTCTTTCAAAAGAAAGCAGAAACTAATAAAATGAGAAGATTTAAAAATGAGTAAAAAATTAGATCAAATGATAAAGTGTTAGATTACAGCCTAACTCTATTGGCATTCATACACATTTCAGTGAACTTTGCCTCATAGTAAATTATTCATATCCCTGCTCAATGGTCAGAGGGGATTCACTAGAGCCTTAATCCAGGTGGGGATCCTGTATCTGGATTTGGGGCTTCCTTCTTATCTATAGCCTCCTGAAAATTGTGTGTTTAGAATTTAAGCTCCCATACCGTTCCCTGCTCTGATCCTGGATTTTATTATTTACAATTTTGGATTGCACAGACTGATGTGCTTCTTCTATTTGGACTTAGCTGATACCTCATTTATATGGCTGCTTGTTTTAAGATAAAGCTTTAAAACCCCAGAGGGTATTCTTTTTGATAGCTGGTCCTCACCTGGTTTCTTTGACATACTTTGGTATTGCACTCATGTGTTCAGAGATCTCTTTAGGAGGTACCACATTGAGTTGGGCCACATCATAAGAGCTAATTTTTCTTAGATTAGGGGTACCACTAAATGCAAGCTGAAGAGCCATTAGTTTATCTAGGGTTTATATATATCCTCTTTAGTGATATCATTATCATTTTATTGGGAATCATTGTAAATCATCCCATGGAGCATACAGTCATTCTATTCATAGTATCATTAAGTTAGCTAATGGTATAGAATTTAAAATACTCTTAAGAAAGGAAAGCATACATGTGTAGGACATCTCTACAAACTAAAATACATGGATGGTTGACTTGTACTGATTAACAACTTAAGTTGATGGATACTATTTACTCAAACAATGAGCATTGGAGATCGGATAAAACTTCCAATAATACTCATTCACAAAGGCATGCAAAGAGAACATGAAAATAGTAAATACATGGTAGTATTGAGTTTAGTTGTGAGGATTTTTGTTTCCATTACTTTGAGCTGCAATCCATATTGAAGGCTGAAATTCTTGGTCTTCATCAGCAAATGCTAGTTAATAGTCAAAAGGAAACTTTTCTCACTTTTAGCAAGCAAGGCTGCCTTATCTGCATATGGACATGTGGAAGACTGTCATGAAGCCTTTCTCTGATCCAGGTGCTGCACTTTTTTGCATCTAGCTCAACTTCTCTGATGATCTTCTCAGCACAGAGATTGAATAAATCTAGTGAGAGGATACAACTCAGAAGTGCAAGTGTACAACCATGGAGTGAGGTGTAATCCCTCCCGCACTTAATCTGGACTTGGTAATGTGCCTTACTTGACCAATGACTACTAGCAAATGTGAGGAAAGCAAAATCTTGAAAAACATTTGTACCCTGATGTGGTAGTTGCATAATTTCATGTTAACTTGATAAATAAATGTAGGGTGGAATCTAGCCTGTCAATCAAGTCACAGTTTGATAATGCCTCCTGTGGGCATGGCTTGTTCAGGTGGATTCTGGGAACTTCCTCTACTTATCCCTGGAGGTGGCCACATGTTCTCTCTGCTACACCTTTATGTTGAAAAGCACCTCTCCGAGAACTGGAAGAAGCACATGGATATCCTCACCAGTACTAAGATGTTTCCCCTGGCATTGGCTTCACCAGCATTTTCCACCCGCTGCCTTCACTGGCTTAGGATCTTTCTGCATCATAGCATGTGCTGTGTGAGTCTGAAGAGGAATTTATGGACTATTATCACACACATGGGGTAATATCAGACTTAGGGACTTCATCTGGACTGGGCTGGGATATTTTCTCAATCTATAATTGTTCTTTAATATAAAGCTCTCCTGCACACATGTAAGTGTCTGTGGATTTGCTTCTGTATTGAGCCTGGACTAACACAACGAGCATATGTTCTCTTACTGCTCTGGGGGATCTTGTGATCATCGCTATGTGAACAACTTTGCTAAGCCAAGAGAGAGATTTGGCTAAATCTTTCTAGTTGCAATTACTCTGAAATCTGCAATTATAATTACACTAAAAACATGTAAGGCTAAAGACTCCACTGTGTTAAATGATTTATTAAGTGACAATGATTTCAATAAATACAATGATTTCTTAAATGACCTGAATGCTACATAGAAGTGAAAATAATCAGCTGATGTCTGGTTCTTTTAATGAGTGATTGTTGAAAAACACAGTAATGGAATTTGTGACTGAGAAACTTACAATTCCATAAAAATATGATGAAATGAGTGATAGCCCTTTAAATCTATCTGTAGCAACCTATGCAAACATGTTTGTCTTAGTAAATAATGCCAAAATGGCAACAATTTTAACTGAATCTCAATGTAAACTTTGATCTCTTAAGCCGAATATAAGGGCTCTTGTTCAATTAATTTGTTTTTCAGAGTGTCTCCTAGAAACTGTTAAAGCGCTATCTGTAGTTTCAATCGAAAGTGTGTACTTTGATTTAATTTGTAATTTGTTTTTCTGCCCTTATCTGCTCTCTTTCCTCCCTCTCTCTTCTTTGTCCATATCTCAATCAGGTGGAGAGTGAGTGCAGGTCAAACGCTTGGCCTGGAGGAATGAAATCATCCAGGGAGATCACTGCACCCAACTGAAGATAAGTTGTTCGGTTCCAACTGCCTTGTTTTGAAAATAATTTGAAGTTGGGTGCAGTGAGATGCCTGGTTGTGTTGTTGGTTATGTTTCAGGTGGCTGACCACAAGGTTGGAGGCTCAAATCCTCCAGCCACTCTGTGGGAGAAAGATGAGTCAGAATCAGCTTGATGGCAATGGGTTGGTTTTGTGTTTTGTCAGAGAAATGAGAACTGGCTCTTCACTTCACAAGACCCTAGTTCATATGCCGAGGGAGAAGAAGGGTGGGGGAAGGAAGACTGCGGTAAATGACAGAAATTCACTTGTAACATTTCAAAATGGTAATCGGCCTAGTTTTACATTCCTGGGAATTGAAGCAGCTTTCCCAATAGTCTTCTCCAGGGGGCTTCCTGTTCAGTTTTTCAGGGGGAGGGCCAGAGTTGGCACCTTGCAGTGGGAATCGTCCATGTCTCCTTTGGGACTTTAACCACAGAGAAGCAGAAAAACACCAAAGGAAGCCATGGGCAGAAAATGGTTGGGAGGAGGGAAAGAAAGAGAGAGACATGGAGACAGGGAAGGAGGGAGCACAGAGAGAGTGAGGGAGTGTGCGAGCGAGTGATGGAACAAACCCTAAGAAGGAAAATTCGTGCAAGCATCATTCATTCAGTGAATATTTATTGAATGACCTCTGTGAGCCAGCTGTGCGGGTACTGGGATCAATGAGAACCTCCACTTGCGACCAGGTGGTCCCAGGAGGAAGATGAGCAGTCAGCATAGGCTGTCCTCAGATTAGTGGATGGGAGAAGTTGGGCTGATTTCTGACAGCTGAGAGTCCACCCCCTCTTTTACTGAGAGAGTGTCAGAGGTGTGTTGCATGATGACTGGTGGTTGGGTGTTCATCAAACATTCTCTGCTATTTCTGCCTTGAAGCAAGGTTTAGCTTTTGAGACAAGGTTTAGCTGCTAGAGGCTGGGCAGACAGAAACTCTTTACTTTTATTTATTTAACAGTGATTTACTATACTTTCTATACGTAGGCACAGTTCTAAGCACTGGACACATATTAGCCGGCTTAATCTTTGTAACAATGTCTCCTGCTGTTAGCTATGGTCAGGAGGCCTTGATTTACAGTGTCATCATGACGACAGAAAGCAGCATTACCTGGTCCTATTCCACTGCCATCCTCAATTGTGGATGGGCTAGTTGTTAGGACCTGTATGACTTTGGTGGCTGATTTTTGGAAGTAACTCGCCAGGTCTTCCCTTCTAGTTTGTCTTGCATTGGAAACCCTGCCGAAACCTTCTCATCCTCACTGCAACAGACATGCTTCCATGGATGGCTGGTTGGTGGCTGCACATGAAGTGCACTGACCGGGAAGAGAAATTCTGCCTCTGAGCCACCCCAATCTATGAGGGCAGTGCTATGAGTATGCCCACTTTATAACTGTGGGAACAAGCCGGGTCCTGGCCACACAGCAGTGGGTAGCCAGCCACTCCAACTTAGATGGAATCTGTGGGGAATTGAGTACAAAGTCAGCCAGCTCCACAGCCGCTGGAGGCGAGAGGGAGCAAGGGTCTGAGTTTGGACCATGGACAGGTGGTGCCAGGTGATGCATGGCCTAAAGGCTCTGATGAGAAGTGGAGTGTTTTTTTCCAGGTGCAATGGGAGGATGTGGAAGCATGTTGAGGGATGCAGGGCAGAATTGGGTTTCCATTTCCAAAAGGCACTCAGACTGCTGTTTGAACAGCAGGAGAGTGAGTGGAAAGATAAATAGCAGGTGTAATGACAACACTGTATGTTGAAGAGAAAAATAAATTAGAAAATGAGTAGGTGGATGGGTTTCTAATTATTTTCTTTTATGCAGAGAAGGAAATCATCATGGACTTTGTTCCCGACTTTCAGCTTCCCGGACTCCCATTCCCCACCTCCCCCCCCTCACCCCTTGCCACCGCCACTGCCCACACACACCTTTCCTGAGGAAGAGGAAGCCAACAGTGATGAGCCAGGAGGAAGACCCTAGGCCGAAGGTCTGGAGTACTAATCTCAGCTCCAGGATTTAGTGAAAATGGACTTCAACCTAGTGATTCTTTGTGCCTCCATTTCTCCACTGAGAAAATTAAGCAAAATCCCTATTAGCAAATCCCTATCAATCCTTTAAAGTCTTAAAATATTTATGTTACATTGGTCCTGAGGGTTAAAGTCTTATGCAAACCTGGCACATTGTGATATTGAATAAACGGTTCATGAGTGACTGTACGGAGAGAGGGCAGAAACAGGGCACAGCTGGTGGATGGTATCTTAAAGGTATCCAGACCCACCCAATGCCCTGTCCTTTACTCTCATGATAGTTAGGAATTCATCCTTACCATGTAGCTCACAACATCTGTCTTCTTTTCATTGCTTCCTCTAACACTTCCAGCCTTCTATGGGAACAGGAAGATATAGTTATTTGAGGGAATAGAGTGTCATATTTATGCCAAACATCTTTTGTCTTTGGAATCAATCAGGGCTCTACAGGGAGTCAGAACAAGTAGTTATTAAGTGCTGCTGAGAACATGTTGAATTCTAGGGACCATATGTAATAGAGTAGCACTTACTTCCCCCTATAGTTTTCTGGGATGTAACCTTTATGAAACCAGACCACAAGGTCATTATTCTGTGGCATTAAGTGGATTCAAACCAAGGACCTTTTTGTCAGCAGCAGAGTACTCAACTGTTAGTTGTGATACCAGGGTTCTTCGGTATGGGTGTGCATGTTTGTGTGCGCACTTTTGTCTATTGATAGCTATCTATCTGTGTCTCTGTGGACCCTTGGTAGTGTGGTAGTCACTTGTTGGGCTGCTAATGAAAAGGTTGGCAGTTCGGAACCACCTGTGGGAGACAGATGAAGCTTTCTACTCCCATGAAGAGTTAGAATCTTGGAAACCCACAGGGACAGTTACCCAAAATGTCTCTCGGGGTAGGAATCAACCCGATAAAGAGTCCTGCTGGTGCTGTGGGTGAGGTAGGGCTACTCACCACAAGGGCCGCCGTGCACACCCACCAGTCATTCTGTAGTGGAAAGATGAGAGGCTGCCTGCTCTCAGAATGATTTACAGTCTCAGAAGCCATAGATAGCATTGCTGTGAGTCAATTGACTTGAGGGCAGTGGGTTTGGGTTTATTTTTTTGCTACCTCCCCCTCTGTCTTTCCCTCCCACCCTCCTAATAGGGAGTTGCACAATAGTTGCCATGGAGCTGAGCCTGACTCATGACAATTCACAGGTGTCAAAATAAAACCATGTTCCACAGGTTTTTCAAGGCGGTAACCTTTTGAAGTGGCTTGCCATGTATTTTTTCTAAGGGGCCTCTGGATAGGACTGACCTACCCACATTTTGACGAGTCGAGTGCTTAAATGTTTCGTGCTGCCACCCAGTCCACACCGAAACCCACTGCCCTCTCTTCATATTCATCTTCATAGCGACTCTATATAACAGAGTAGAATGGCCCCATGGAGGTTTCCAAGCCGCAAGTCTTTACAGGAGCAGACGGCCTCATCTTTCATCCAAGAAGCCAACAGCAGGTTCGAATTGCCGACCTAGGAGATAGCAGCACAGTACGTCACCCACCGTGTTACCAGCAGCTCTGTGTGTGTGCGTGTGCAGGGAGAGCTGAGTGCATAGTGCACGGACGCATAAATGGTTTGTGTTGGACTCCTAATTGATTGAAAGATGGGTGGTTGAATCCCACTCAACAGTGCTACAGAAAAAAGTCTGCAGATCTGTTTTCACAAACAATACAATGAAGAGAACCCAATGGAGCAGTTCTAGTCTATAATGCCAGGATTGTTATGCCTCAGAACTGACTTGGTAGCAGTAGAGTTTTTTTTGTGTGTGTGTATTTAAAGTGCACATATTTGAGAGTTTACCTGAATGTATACATTTATTGTTAAGTGTCATCGAGTTGGTTCTGAACCACAGTGATCCTGTCTACAACAGAATGAACCAGTACAATTGTTGTCATGTTTGACATCATTGTTGCAGCCACTGTGTCATTGCACCGTGGCTAGTGCTTTCCTCTTTCTTTCTTTCCCCTGCCGTTCTATTTTATCAAGCATGATGGCCTTCTACAGGGACTAGTTTTTCTGACAATCTACCCAAAGTATGTGATACAAAGTCTGCCCAGACTAGCTCTAATTAGCATTCTGGTTGCACTTCTTCCAAGACAGGTTTGTTTGGCAGTCTGTCATACTTTCATTGTTCTTCGAACACATTGGATTGTCTTCTCTCTTCTTCACACATTGCCCACCTTTCCCAGACCCATGAGGCAACTGAGAATCCCCTGGGTTTTGTCAGGGACACCTTCATGTTAGCAATCTCCTCACTTTTCAAGACTTTCACATTTTCTGGTCAGCAGCAGATTTACTCGAAGCGGTGTGGCTTGTGATCTCTTGACTGCTGCTTCCAGAAGCATCGGTTGTGGATCGAAAGGGGATGAAAATCTTGACACTTTCAATCTTTTCTCCCTTTAACATGATGCTCCCTCTTAGTCAAGTTGGAGTTCTTTCTGTTCTCTTGGAGTGTTGTGTGATCCACACATCAGGCTGAAATCTTGGGTCTTCATCAGCAAGTGCTCCAAATCCGCCTCATTTTCCGTCATCAAGGCAGTGCCATCTGCACATCGGTGGTTGTTAACCAGCCTTACTCGCCTCCTGACACCCATCCTGGTGGAACGAATTCCAAGTGCGCTCTGAGCTGAGCTTCCCTCTGTTGGGGAAGTGGACAGGCATCCAGAACAAGGTTTATCATCAATCAACATTTCTCCTCTTTTGAAATGAGAAAACCACTCGTACACTGGAGTCTTTCCTATAGAGCTAGCCTCATAAGCTGTGTAATGTCGCAATAGTTTCTGCTGTATTTTTCCTGAGCAGGAAATAGCTAACAGTTCACAGCCCCTTGCTGTTTTGTTAAATTGGCCCTCACCAAAAACAAGGTTCGAGTGAAACTGCTTTTGCAAAAAGTTCACTGTGACCACAGACAACTTTTCCAGATGGTGGGTGCAATATCTCAGAGCAAGTTACTTACTTAGTGGGAAAAATGCTAACTGTGAACGCTCCCCTTCACCCAACACAGTTCCAGGTATATACACACACACAAACACACACACACACAGAGAAATAATGTCATTGTAGGGACTGGCAAGTACAAAATTCTTAGAGCAGGCTGCAAATGCAGGTTGATTTAGCAAACTTAAATCCAACATTTGTAGGATAGGTCATTAGATGGGGGTGTTTGTGTAACAGACTTTAGGCAGAATTCTTTCCTCAGGAAACTTTAGTTTCTTCTTTTAGTCTGATCAAACGAATCTTACTCACATTATGAAGGATAATGTACGTAAAGACAACAGGTGGCAAATCCTATATCCCAATACTTTCACAGGAACTGAATGCCATCTTCTCCTTAAGATAATACATAAGCTTCATCATCACACACAGTGGTTAATTTTTCAAGTATATGTGAGAGGTTTATAAAATCCATTTCAAAAGAGTACTGAACTCATAGCCTCTTTTTGCCATTGTTTCATGAGGGCATATTTGAAATATTTTGACATTAAAAAGAAATCATCCTCAAAGTGGTGGGAGTGGTTTCTTTAAGGCAAGTCAAGACGATGCCACTTCCTATGAGAACATAGTCTTTTTGTGAATCCTCTTGCGATTCTGTCTTGTTACCGAGTTCCCCCAGGGACGAAGAATTACTTTAGAGAGATTGCTCAGTTAAGTACTAGTTTTGCCCTTTTTGATGACTTGTCACCTCTGGGAATTTAATTCCTTCTTTAGGAGAGGTGTGTTGGTTGTGAGAGCTGTGCTGTCTCCGTCAGGAAAGGCAACACGAGAGTGGTGTGGATGCATGGGGAAGCAGGGGCCTCAGCGGGTGTATCGGCTGGCTGAACACTCAGGGCCTGTGACCTGCCAGCAATATACAACAGTAGCTAGCTCAGAGGTGAAGCAGGGCAGCCACAGTGGCTCCAGGAGCAGCAGGCAGAGAGCAGAGCCACGGACCAGTTGGTTTCTGTGGAAAATTCCTACAGTTTGAGAACTGCAAAAAGGCTGATCATCTCACTAATAAGGGGACCAGATGAGTCCTTCCCCTCCGTGTTCCCTGTAACAGTCATTGATGGATAACACTGCTGCCTATACAGCCGCAAGCAATGAATGGAGACCATAAAGACTCGGGCTGTGCTGTCTCAGAGAGAGGACACAGGCCATGGTCTACACAGGTACACAACTCACTTGTCGTGATAGAGGTTTTAACAATTTGAGGACAGCTCAGAACAGAGCATTCAATATGGCACTGCTTTTGCCACTGTATCTGTGAAACCTAGGGGAAAACATCACGTGATTCTTCTTTAAGACGGGAACAGTGACCCTTCCGCAAATCACATGTTTCAAATCAAAATAAACTCATGGCCATCGAGTCAATTCCAACTCATCTTGGCTCTCTTGGGCAAGGCAGACCTGCCCCTGTGAGTTTCTGGAAATGTAACTCTTTTTTGTTATTATAATCATTTTACTGGGGGCTTGTATATCACATATCACAATACATACATATATATATATACTGTGCCGAGCACCTTCACAAGCCTGCTGCCTTCATCATTCTCCAAATATGTTTTTTGACTTGAACCCTTAATTTCAGGCTCTCATCTCTTCTCCTCCCTTCTTGCTCCCCCTCTGACCCTCAATACTTTAGGAAAAAATATTATTTTGTCATATCTTATACTGCCCAGAGTCTCCCCTCACCCACTCCTCCTCTGTACATCCCCCAGATAGGAGGTTATGTGTAGATCCTTGTCTTTGGCTCCTCCTCTCTACCCCACCTTCCCTTCACCCATCCGGTGACTCCACTCCCACCACTGGTCCTGGGGAGTTCATCTGACCTGAGTACCCCATATTTCCAGTACCAGTGTACCTGGTACAGTACCATATCTGTACCAGTGTACCTCTTCCAGTCCAGCTGGATTTGTAAGATAGACTTGGGATCATGATAGTTGGGGGGAGGAAACCTTCAGGAACTAGAGGAAACTTGTATGTTTCATCGCTACTTCCCTGCACCCTGACTGTCCCCTCTCCTCTCCACGACTCTTTTGTAAGGGGGTGTCCAATTGCCCACAAATGGGCTTTGGGTCCCCACCTTGTCCCTTCCCCCCCCCATCTGTATTAATGTGATTCTTGTTCTTTGATACTTGATATCTGCTCCCTTCCGCCCCTCGTGATCACACAGGCTGGTAACTCTTTAGTATATGTGCCACCAAAGCGAGAACCAAGCTGGTAACTCTTTGGTGGAATAGAAGCCCCAACTTTCTCCCTCAAGCGCCTGGTGGTTTCGACTGCTGAGCTTAAGGTTAGCAATCAGCATTTAACCACTGTTCTAAGGGTGGCAAAGAACATTTAGGTTCTTAGAGTAAAATTACGCAACCATTGAACTTCCACTGGGCCAGTGAGAATGGAATACTGAACCGTATCTGAAGTGGAGGAACAGAGGTGTGGCCATTGGCTTGCCTGTGGCAGGCTTAAACTGCATAGAATGGAGAGCTAGGCAACCACAGGGAAGCACAATGCCAGAATGCCTTCCCTCTGTGACTGACAGGGTGGACTGGCATCAAAACATTGGAGTAGAGGCACTAAAGATAAGTACAGGCTGCATCATATTTCTTTTGTCCTAAGCAGTTTCATTAACACTTCCTCCACATGTCACACAATTGAATCATATCAAGAAGAGTTATACAATTATCACCTTATTCAATTCTAGTTTATCACATATTCTTCCTCCTTGTACCATTGCTATTCTTGCAGTTGCTGCCATTTCTAACTGTGGCAAATCACTCTTTAATTCCACAACTTCTCCATATTTGATACAGTGCCATGGATGATACTATTTGGGTTGTACAATCCTTGTTGATATCCTTTTCCAAATTATTCCACCACCCTTTGCTACATCACATTCTTGACGTCAACTTATTTTTATTGGGCATTTAAGTGTTTAAGACTAATTAAATTGATACATCATCTTTTGTGAAATAAGGAAATGATGTTGTGAATGCTAATTAGGCTAGAAAACATTTGCATCAATCAGCCACCTCCAAGACGCTAGGAGATTCTTTCCACCCTAACTCAAATGCATATCAGTAAACAGTGAGACTGAGAACTTCTGACTGCTCTTGTGGGGTTCGGATGTACTTCTTCCAACTGCATTTACATTGAGTCTCCCCACTCCTTTCAAGTGAATGCCACAAGGGCCACCAAATGGTTATTGCACTAGACAAAGCCAAACTTGTGGATGTTGACTCTATCCACAATGCCTTGCCAAGGAAAGGCATACTAGGTGATTTCTGCCTCATGTTGTCACCTCGTCCTCCATGGACACAGCTGGGGAATCCAAAATGATTCCAGTGCAATCCCTCTGTGACTCACAAGGTGGACTGGCATCAAAACACTGTATTACAGGGATAGATGTCATGTGCTGAACCTAGTATTTTCTTGCAGGAGTTTAATTGGAAGACATAGCAAGAGTCAGTTATGATATTCTTCTGAACACACTCCACCCCACCCGCAAAGTGGGGGAAAAACTAGGGGGAGTCTTACGGTCCAAAAGTGTGGTAACCCAGAACATTTTCTTATACTGGTACTATTTGGTTCAGAATATTTTTTTCTTGTTTTCCTGCTCTAAAAACTGAGTGTGTCTTATGGTCAGGTGCATCTTATGGTTCAAAAAAATACAGATAACCCTAGTAAGAATGACTACAGAAAAAAGGCACCATATTGCATCATGAGGTGCTGGAAGGTAAGAAGAAGTAGCAATAAGAGTTTCTTGAAATTCAGGTAACTCCAGAGGAATGAGGAATTTTAGTAACAGAAGGACAGTTGAGAGCTTCTAATGGCCAGAAGATAATCTGTGTAATCAAATAATTCGAGTTATTTTGAATTTTTCTTATTTCTGGATTGTAATATGAAGTTGAGTTAAATGTCCCCACAGTATCTGGTTGCCACCTTCATCCTCATCATAATTACCCATGACTCCCACCCCCGATCTCCGTAAGATTAGATCTCAGAAGATATCTTTCATTGGGTACCAAAGACTCTATCGCATAGTATACAAATGTGTGGTTTGTATAGCTTTTGCTTCTGATTTTGTCTTTTAATGCTCTGTATGTCTTTCTCTCATCTTCATTCCTCTCTTCTGCCATTCTCCCTATCTCCCAGCATCCCTTGCAGACAGTTGCTCATTAACTGAGATTGAAATGATAGTGGGACATGGAGGGCTAACCCCACTTTGTCAGTATAAAGTGACCAGATTTTAAGTGGGGGGGGGGGAGTGTTCTTGATTAAAAATTTGGGCTGGATGGAGCAACAAAAATGTTCTTAGAATGCAAAAATAGTATTGTAATATATTTACTTTAATTTAAAAAACATTGTTAAGAGGTTAAAAAGCAGAATGTCTGATCACCTTATTAAACAGTCCTTCAGACATAGTCTGGAACACCCTGCCTTTGACTCTTTAATCAACTTAGCTTCATAATGAATGGATGAGGACATGACGGTTTAGTTCAAATAGGTCATGGCTAAGTTTAGAATAGATTCCCGCCCCCCTTCTTTGTATTATTAAAGAACAGCTTCTTCATGTTCCTAGATTCTTCCTCCCTCCATCCTGAGTTTGAAAGATACTTAAGTGGCTGAGCCCCGGTGGCATAGTGATTGAGTGCAGGACTGCGGCCCACTGACTTGGCAGTTCAAATCCAGCAGCAGCTCTCCAGGAGCAAGGCTGGGCCTCCCACTCTCACCAGATGGCAGTGATGCCCCCCCCCCCCAAAAAAAGAAAGAGAGATAGTTACACAGCAAGAAGATTTTTTAAAGTTTTTCATTTTTCTTCTTTCTTCAACTTTTGGAGCAGATTTGTCTAATGTTCAACCATTCACAGATACCATACCTCATGTCATCAATGGCACTTGCCATAATACACCCTCAGCCCCAAATCTCATCCCCATGTTCCCTTCCTCCACCCTTCCTTTCCTAAGCCTTTAAATTTTGCCCCTGGGAAGCTACTGACCATCATTCGCAAACAGCTGTTCATTATAAGACATTATTATTCTCCATTCAGTTTCAATTGTTTGGCTAAATATTGAGTGATGGGGGCGAGTATATTCCCAAGCTATGAGCAAAGCTATGGTGAGTTCATTCTCAAGCTATGACTAACTCTGAGGTTAGTCTCAATCTGACCAGCAAGCCTATTACATACACACACACACACACACACACCACACAAAATAAGAGATGAACAGCAAATTTGTCTACAGAGCTGTACACATAACTCAATGCAACTCACTTCCTTGAGACAGCTAATACACTGACAGTCTTTCAAGTCTTGAGGGTCGCTGGGTGCAAGTCAAGGAAGCAGACAGCTGAGTCTTCTTGTAGAGCAATTTAGGCAGTCTGGCCATAAGCAGCAGACAGCAAGGGAGGTCACCAACAGTCAGCCAGATGACAGGGTCTGACAGTTCCCAGCTCAAGAGTATACACCAGTATACACCAGTAGCCTGGCAAAGCAGATCTTAAAGGAACCTCAAACTACAGTGACACAGTCCAGGGGTTGGTAGTATAGTCCAGGTAGTATAGTTTGCAAGTTGGAGTAGAGAACCAGCTAAAGCAACCACACGCTGGTCCTTCATCAAAGAGCAAGAGACAAGAAAAATGAGGCCTGCAGAGTCATTAATCTTTCTGCCCTTCAATTAAACTGCCCTTTGATTAATCCCACATATACGCATTGGCCTAGTTGGCATAATAAACCTACATATAACAGTGTCTTTCTGAGAAATTGCTAGTGACAGTTGGGCACCATCCAGTTCCCCTGATCTCAAGGGTACAGAGACTGCTGTGTATGTGGTCAATGAGTCCACTGGATTCATTGTTTCCTGGCCTTCCTGATGTTCTTTACTTTTTTCCTCTTGACAGGGAAAGAGCAATATTTGCACCACAGATGGATGCCTATGAGGTTTTAGGGCTCCAGCCATGAAATATCATAGTAGGAGGGAGAACATTGTCGTTATGATCTATGCTATGCCAACAGACCTATGTGTCTTGTGAGACCATGCTTCTGAGATCCCAAGACCAATGTTTCATTCAGTATGGATGTTTTAATATCAACGCTCTTTCAATTTGACTAAGATCCTCTTTCTAGGAGAAAGCATGAGTAGAACTCTTTCTTTAGGAGTGTCTCTCTGTGGGTCTACACCTTTTTGCTGAATAGTGGTAACAGGTAGTGTCCCTCAAGTGTCAACTTTGATTTTCTGCAAGTATATCTCTTCTCTTTTCAATTTACTCTTAGTACTTGTAACTTGTGTTATTCTAAGTGGACTAAAGAGACAAATTCATAAGCATTCATACTTGTGTAGCAAAGAGGTTTATATACAATGTTCTTAATTGAACATTAAGAAAATATTCCAGTTCCAACCAACTCCATAAGTTCTATATTAGCCCATATGTCTGATACTAATCTATAAAGGCCTCACCAAACTCATGAAACACATGCAATGACACCAAATGCAGGAAGATCACAGACCAGTGGATGGGAAGTCTTATGGATGCAGTAGGGGTGTCTTCCTCTCAGCAATGGCAGGGATCTCCACTTGGCTTCTCCAACTCAGGGCCCTGGGGTAGCTCCATGTTTCTTGTCAGCTGCAATGCTTCCCAGCGAGTGAACAGAGAGAGAGAGTGTGTCTTTCACCTCCAAGGAGGAATACTGGAGCTTCCAGAATCTGCAGGAAAAGACCATACCGACACAGAGGCCTCGCTGCGTATGACCTGATTGGCAGGCTAGAGCTCATCCCTTCACTCTTCATCCCCTCGAATTGACAAATGATTATATAACTACCACACTCATGCATGGTCCAGGGCTGGTGTACATGTTTCATGATACCTTTAAGACAGTTCTTTTTCTTCTCTGTGCATATTACAAGATGATTATATTACCATAACTTATCTGTTTGAGTTGCAAAGCGGAGGAGGGGAAAGTGCAGAAGGTCAAAGGGGCACAATTTTTTTTTTCCTTTTCAGGATGTTAAATGGTTGTCTCTCACAATGGTTGTCTCTAGCAGCAGAGGATTCTGGGTTTGAATATTAAGTGAGATGTACTATACTAGTAAAATGTTAAGTCAGGCCCATTCCTCGGGCACCAAGAAGCCAGACCCCAGCATCGTGTCTACCTGTGTTCCTCAGAATTCCCAGGGCCACACGACATGTCCTGGCAGTTGCATCCATTCTTTCCCCCAGTGCCACTCCCTGTCACTATTTCTGAAATTTATGTCTCTTCTTCTCCTCTGATATTTTTGGCTAGGTGAGAAACCTGGAAATGAGCCTGAAGAGGTGCAGCTGCAGAATGCCAGCAAACAGATTGTGCAGCACGCCATCCTGCAAGCTGTGCAGCAAGTCTCCCAAGAGGGTCGGCCGCCGGGAGAGCAAAGCAGGGCCCACGAGGGCACCTTCCAGCTGAGAGTGGGGGAACTAACCAAGAAGCACGAGAAGAAGTAACATTTGTGGATTTGGTTTTTGCCATGTGCTTGGTTTCCAGCCTTCCTCTTAGTATAGGATGCGTCGCCAAAATGTTGCCAATACAGCAGACCAAAGTGTCATCGGCACCCAGCAGTAGAATGAATTGCACTAGCCCTTGGCTGAGAAGCCTGGTTGTGACACAAGTGCTTTAGGTGATTCGGTTTGTATTTATGCCGTGTCTCTTAACCACTGGGGGAAGAGGCAAATGTGACACAGTAATTGCAAACATAGTTTTACAGCACAATTCATTTATTTATTTATTTTAGAAAATAATTCTTATTTATTTACATCTGTCTTTATCTAATATTTCTGTGAATTTAACCAGCAGACCCTTTCTTTCTGTATTTCTTTCACTTTGAAAAATACTGAGTGAAGTACTGTGTTCTCTTTAATATTTTTAAAAGCCATGCTGGAGAGGCAAAGGGATGGGCTTTTGGAATTGGAAGTTTTATATAAAATAGACTCAGGTTCCAGGTTCAATTAAGAAAGACCAACTGAGTTCTTCAGAATATCAATAAAGCATGTATGTATAATTTTTTAAGAGAGGAGTTTAGGCTTCTTAAGAACTCAGTCATAATTTTCTGATTGATAGTTCTCCTCTATGATGAAATCCTTTGGGAATGCCATGGAGTTCTTTTGCCATCTTAAAATAAGACACAGCAGTGTATACGCATGAGTGGCTAATGATTCAATACACGAGCAGACGCAGGAGACACAGAAAGGGGTGTCTATAGTTTAAATGCTGGCCATTCTAGAGGGCATTGCCCTAGCATCTGACTGGGGCATGCGGCATCACTGGAGGGCACTCTGTGGCCCCAGGAATACTGTGCTGCCACCAGGCTCTGCATTTGCAGTAGTTCCCGATGAGTAGGCACTTTCCCCCATCCATAAGAAGAATTTTTTTTCTTCTTTCATATTATGGAAGTCGCACAGATCAGGAATTACACTTAAGATGGAAAACAGATTTTTTTCTTCCCCCAGCTCTCTAGCATGGAAACACAGTGAGAACAGATAGTGTCAGCGTGTTGAATGTAGCCAGTAAGATAGGCGTGCATGTGTATGTATGAAACCGTTTCTCTTGGAACAGGAAGACTTGTTACTCTACTCTCATATGGATAATGCAGATCTGTAGGAAGTCTTCAAAGTTCCATTGACTGTGGAGTTGGTGCTACTGGGCAGAGAGGAAACACTTGATCATTGTTACATTTTTATCTTGTTTTGTTTCAGAGCACCCAGGTCTCTTTTTGATGGCGACAAAGGGCAAAACAACCAAAGTGTTAGCACATAAACTGTGCCTGATCCTGGGATTGACTTCTGACACCCCAGGGGTCCCTGGGGCAGGGTGACCATAGTAGACAGATGAAAACAATCTCATACCCGCTCCGTGGGCTGACCTCACACCCTGTGCAGATGGAATACACTTGTGGGGAATGAAGAGAAAGGAGCAGAGGGGAATAAGATTTAAATTTGCTTTCTCTAGACATTTTTTAGCAGAACTCGTGACAGTTGAAGACTGTCAGTTGACTTAAAAAGCAAGATGTGTGTATAATTGCACACCATCGATATTGAGAATGACGGTACATGGGGAAATGATTTAGAAGTTTACACACACACACACACACACACTACAGAAATAAGTCAACCCAGTGCTTGTAGTCTGCAACTAACCAGGCCCTCTGTCTCCTAAGATGCTTAGACATAAGATGCTTCAGAGTTTTTGCTGTCAAATGGTCAGAAACATTGAAACTATCTTTCCTCTCTAATGTTTCTATGCCAATACCTTGGGGATGTTGAAGAGCATCCTCTGAAATCTCTGTATCTAAACGCTATTTATAATATACTATATTCAGCTTTGAAATAAATGTCATCATTTTAAGCAAACTTTTCAATGTCCTGCTCTTTTGACTCTTTTTATATGTGGCATCAGGAGGACTGTTTTTGGAACCACCAGTTCTCCTGACTGGAAGAGTTTCCTGAAGGGGCCTTCCCTGTCCCTATAGGAGAGCAGCTGAGGGATGGAGCTTCCCAAGGCTTCTGTGGAGCCAAGAAGTGGCCTTTTTCAACAGGTTGCCGAAGTTGATTTGACCTAGGACTAAGGTGCATTGCCATTTGGTTATTATCATAAGCTAGGGCACAATTTCGAGTGTTTAAAATAAGGGGATATCTTGGCTGCCCTTTATTTTCCGGATTGAGTACGTGGTGATAGGGCTTTGTTGTTTGTGGGAAAATCCATGAGTTGAGTCCACAGAGAAAGACAGGGCCGTCTGCTTTCTAAGATTCCTTCAGAATCACCATCTGGCTTCGAGTCGGAGTTGACTCACCTAGTTGTTATTCAGGGCCATGCAGCCGGCTTCTCAGAGCCACCCTGGGCACAACTCAATGCCACCCTCGTGCCAAGGCCTCTGCCCATCAGTGCAGTCATGGTGTCGAGCCATTTCTTTGAGGGACTTTGTTTTTTTGCTGCCTCTCCATTTTGCCAAACATGATGCCCTTCTCCAGGGACCGGTCTCTCCTGATAGCATATACAGAGCTTGTAAGATAAGGTCTCTCCATTCTTGCCTCTAAAGGGCACTCTAGCCGTGCTTCTTCCAAGACAGAAAGCCTTGTCCCTTTAACAGTTCATGGTACTTTCAATATTCTTCTCCAGCACCATAGTTCAAATGTAAGCTTGTGTGTGTGTGTGTGTGTGTGTGTGTGTGTGTTTTGGGGGGGGGGGTGTTAAAGTATTCCAGGGTCTAACAGTTCTATGTATTTTATGCTCAGTTTTTGCTTGGCCTGTCTTTGAAGTGGGACTGAAAAAGAAATCCCATTATGCTATTTTACATTTCTGTAACCATTGCTTTCTCTAGTCAAACACTATTGTAAATAGATACTAAATAGTTTGGTGGCTCCTGAACTTCATTTCTCCCCCGTTTGCTTTTGGCTGCACAACCTTTCTTTCTGTTGGAATTCCAGGTTACAAATAAAGGAATCATTTAAAAATAATCATTGACATCATGGCATTCAGTAATGGATAACTGGGTACTTTTACAATCATTTTAATGTTTGTAGGGGAAAATAAAGAAGAAGGAATAATAATATATCCACTGTAATAACAATTTCTGTAAAATACAGGGGGAAATGAGTTCAGAGAGAACCTGGCATAGGAACCTCTGGGTTGATTTCTATTACTATATGTGTGTTCAAGAGGAATTTGTAGCCAAGACAGATGGATTGAATTCTGTTGTTATGTAGCCTCCCTTTATCTTCTGGTGGCACTGGGGTATGTGTCACACAGTGACCTGCAGGGCTGGTGGTTCATGCTCTCAGTCGTTCTGCAGGAGAAAGGCAAGACTACCTGCCCTATGAAGTTTACAGCCACAGAGACCACTCAGAATCTTGGGATCCTCTTCCTGGGAGTGGTTTTGATTGTTGTTGTTATTGACAACATCTAAAGCATCCAGTCGAATATATATCTGCCTTCTTCTCACCTTCGGGCCAGTTTGAAGAGTTGCTCTTGGCGACATCAATGTCCTAGAGCTTCTTCACAGCCTCTTTGATCTCCTTGTTGGCCTTGGCATCCAGCGGACACAAGTATATTTTTGTCTTCAATCTGTGTAACCAGGAAAAGATCTGCCTGGAATTGTTGTGAGATTGTGTCAGTAAGCTACATACGATAATATGCATGCATATGTGGAGGAAAGATATGATTATTGTAGTTTCCACTTTCTCTTTACCTACAGGGTTTGCACAAGTATTTAGTCTCTGTGCCTTTTTGGAAGGTATAGTTACCCACTTAGATGCAGGCAGTTCCTGGTTACAAAGGTTGAATTTAAATACAGAAGCCCCTGAGAATGGGCCCAACAGACTCTTTTAACAAAGATGATGCTAGAGGCAAAGAAGGAGGCCCTATCATTCTCAAAATGGAAGCCAAAATAAAGGTGTTAAAAGGCAGACACAACCATGTACAAAGAGAAGATGTGCATGCCACCCAACTTCCGGAGGCCCAAGACCCTGAGGCTGTGAAGGTGGCCCAGATACCAGGGGGAGAGCACCTCCAAAATAAACAAGCTGGATCATGATGCTGTCATCAACTCCCCTCTGACCCCCGGGTTGGCCATGAAGAAGACTGGAGACAAAAACACAGTTGGGTCCACTCGTTGGACATCAAGGCCAACACGTATCAGATCAAAGAGGCTATGAAGAAGCTCTATAATATTGACAGAGCCAAGGTCAACACCTGGATAAGAAGGCTGATATTTATTTGACTGGGTGCTTTAGACGTTGCCAACAAATCGAAATAATCTACATTGAGTCCAGCTGGATAATGCTAAATATAAATTTTTCAATCCAAAACTAAATATAGAAAAATAGAAACAACTTGGAATTGCCCTTTAATGATATGTCAATTTTCCCTCACTTTGAAACAATTGAAACCACTTCTACTAGCAATGGATTCTTCACCACAATTGCTTTCACTGGCTGCATATGCAGTTTTAAATCTTGTACCACCATCACTGCACAGTGCGCATGCGTGCACACACACAAACATCCCTCATAAGCCACCTTGGTAAGTACAAAAATCCTGGTCAGGTATGGAGAAGCGACCACAAAATGGAGGATGAATTTTTATCTTCTGGCTGCTGCTGTTGGGAAAGAGTAGGTGGGGATAGAAGTGATTTTTCTCAGATGGAAGTGAGAACCCCACGCTAAAGAGATGAAAACAAAAGTCCATGTAAAAAAATCCTCCAGGTTATATTCATTCACATTACGATTTAAACAAAATACCTAGCAACAAAACTTAAAATTCAAGAGCAATTCTCCCACACTGAGAAAGTCAATTGTCTACAAAAGAAAAACTTTAGACTTATATCAGTCTACTTTACAGACTCAATCAATGCTCTTATGCAATAGACACAGACTACCACGTTACTCTGAAGGAAGAAATAGGGATTATAGGACATGATTTTCAGCCACGATATCACTAAAAAATAAAAGCATACACAACATTTAAAAAGAAAAAACCCCACATCTCTTTAACATTATAAGCACTCAAAACAACAAATCTCAATGGATTCCCACCCACCATGAGCCTACAGGACAGAGTAGAACTGTCCATGTAGGTTTCCAATACTGTAAATATATATTTTTAAAAGAGTCTTCTTGGCATATAATTTATATATCATACAATTTCACCATTCAATCATATTAAGAGTTTGTGCAATCATCATCACAATTTGAAGACATTTTATCTTTCTTGTATTCATGTTGTTAATGTCTCATTTCTCCCCAACGTTCCTTGCCATGGCCATACATAACTATTCATTCCAGTTTCTGTCATGATAGAGTTGCCTATCCTGGATTTCACATCCAGAAATCATATGAAATAACACAAGAAACAAACAGAACAATCAAGCCTAACAATAATGACAAAAGAGAAAAAACTTCAAACCAACTTTAAAAGGGAGATCAAATTATAAAGTGCTACCTTATAACCTAACTACACCTACAATAATCAACTTTACAAAGTTCTCTGTCTAATAGCAAAGCTACTCACATCTCTGGACTTTTCTCCGGAAGAATTTATTGGTGTTTGAATCCACATGGGCACCTTGCAAATAGATGTTAGGCTTCCATTGTTATCCATAGCCTTCTGCCAACCAGGTGTTCATAATTGAAGATCTGATCTCATCCTCCTAAGGATTTTCTTATTTAGTATCCTTGGACCACACAGGCATGGTTGCTTACTTCATGTAATTGATGACTGCTTATTGAAAGAAAAGTCTCTCATATACCAGATATTATTTTTTTTCCTGATAACTGGGCACCGTCTGGTTTCTTCACCACACTTTGGTATAGAGCTCATATGTTCAGTCATCTCTTTATGAAGGTGAGTATCAAGCAGGACCATGCCATAAGAACTAGTTATTCCTAGATGAAGTCTATGATTCACTGGAAGTCCCCCAATCCATTCACATATCTATGGCTTTTGTAGTTCTCTGCTTCAGTTTATGGCAGAGAACATAAATCATCCCACCAGGGCATAAGGTAATTCTACTGATACTATCATTAATTTAGCCAATGGTATAGAATTTAAAACACTGTTGAGAAAATGAAAGAATACAGGTATCGGCCAGCTTTTCAGATAGTAATATGTTAACTTTTGACTTGTACAGATTAAAACATGAGTGGACACAGCTTACATAAACAGTGAGGGCTGATAATAACACTCATCCACAACAATCATTTAATAATATTCACAATAGTAGAACCATGCTTCCCAGGTGAATCCAGGTCATTAAATAGCAAAGTGATTGTGAATATTCTCATTTGCCTGGTTTTGTTATAAATATTGGTGATATGTGACCTGGTAAGTCTCTATAATTACTCTATTAAGACCACATGCATGTCCCCAGACTGATTTCTTCTCTGAGCCTGGTTTGATAAGTACTGGTGATATGCCAAATATTACTTTCTGTATTTCCACCTAGTAATTGATATTCTAGAAATCTCCGTTCACATTTAGTATGATTATTTAGTGAAATAACTTGAAAATCTCAATGGATAATTTACAAAATTATTTCTAAAAAGGGACTATCCTGGAATAGTCAGTTGCCATGAATAAAATTGTTGTGTTTTATTTTCTAAGTAATATCATTAGAAACATGCCAGAGCAGATAGGTGAAAAATAAATCCTGCAATATTATTTTTCTCTTTTTTTTTTAAAGTTTTTTTCTTTTCTTTTCTTTTTTTAAAAATTTTATTGGGGCCTCTTACAGCTACTACAACATTCAGTACATCATTTGTATCAAGCACATTTACATACATGTTGCCACATACATTTCCCAACATTTTCCACTTGAGCCCTTGGTACAAGCTCCTCTTAAAAACAAAAAACAAAAAACCTCCCCTTTCCTCCCCCCCTCCTTTTTTAATGAATCATTTTATTGGGGGCCCATACAACTCCCATCACAATCCCTAACAACATCAGTTGTATTCAGGCCACTTTTACACATCCATTGCCATCATCACGCTCAAAACATTCTCCCTCCCTCCAGGCCCCCATTATCAGCTCCCTATATTACCCTTCCTCTCCCCCTTCCCCTTGAACCCTTAGTAATTTACAAATTATTTTTTTCATACTGTACAATGTGTCCCAATATTCACTTCCCTGTTATTCGTGCCCCAGAGAGGAGGCTACGTGTAGATCCCTGAAGTTGGTTCTCCCTTTCTATTCCTCCATCCCTCCACCCTCCTGGTATTACCATTCCTATTACTAGTCTTGATGGATCATCTATCCTAAGTTTCCCATGTTTCCAACTTCACTGTACATCTCCTGGTCTAGCTGGATTTATGTGTTAGAATTGGGGTCATGATAGTGGGTGGAAGGCAGCATGGGAACTAGAGGAAGGTTGCATATTTCATAGCTCCTACCCTGTATCTTAACTGGCTCATCTCCTCCTTCTAACCCCTCTGCAAAAGGATGTCACCTCACCTATTAATGGGCTTTGGGTCCCCAATCTGTACTCCTCCTCATTAATAATAATATAACTTTAGCTCATTGATGCCTGACACCGGATCCCTTCACCACCTCAGGATCACACAGGCTGGTGTGCTTCCTCCGTGTGGGCTTTATTGCTTCTGAGCTGAATGGCCGCTTGTTTACTCAAGCCTTTAAGTCCCCAGACGCTATATCTTTTGATAGCTGGGCATCATCAGCTTTCTTCACCACATTTGCTTATGCACACATTTGTCCTCAGGGATCATATCAGAAAAGTGAGCATGCAATGTTGTGCTTTTTAGTTCTTGAAGCCTGATATCTCATCCCTTTGACACCTCATAATTCCACAAGCTAGTGTGCTTCCTCTATGTGGGCTATATTGCTTCTGAGCTAGATGGCTGCTTGTTTACTTTCAAGCCTTTAAGTCCCCAGACACTCCATGTTCTGATAGCCGGGCACCATCAGCTTTCTTCACCACCTTTGCTTATGCACACATTTGTCTTCAGTGATCATATTGAAAAGGTGAGCATCTTGGAATGCCAACTTAATAGAACAAAGTGTTCTTGAACCGAGAAGATAATTGAGTGGAGGTCCAATGCCCATCTGTTGTCCTACTACTAACCCTATAAGTATACACATTGATCACTTTTCCCAACCTCACTTATAAATATATGCCCCTATGTACATATCTGTATTTGAACCTCTATAAATGTTCATTATCTCCCAGTTCTTTCCTCTATTTCCATTTGCTTCCCTCTTGTCCCACTATCATGCTCACTCTCCATTTGGGTTTCAGTATTTTTTCTCTGTTACATTAGTCTTAATCAATCCCTATTGGCCTTCTATCACCCACCTTGTCCCTGCATTTGTATCAATTGTTATTCCCTTTTTCCTGGGCTGGTCAACATCACCACCTTTCCCCCTCCTACCCCTCTTCAATATCCCCTACCCTGGAGCCATCAGTCCTGTCATTTTCACCTCCAACCTCTTTGTCCAGTCTATCTTGTCTAGATAGACCTGTAGAGATAGCAATATGTACAAGAAAGGTCTCCTAAAATGGAGCAACTTAAGCAAATAAAACAATGATAACAACAGCAAGAACCCCCCTCAATGTACTATACAATATGTAACAGAATAATAAAAATAAGGGCTGAGCCCCGGTGGTGCAGCAGCCGTGCACGGGACAGTGGCCCACTGGGATGGAGGCTTGACTCTAGCTCCACGGAACAAAGGCTGGGCCTCCCACTCCCACCACCCGAGGGCAGCGATGCCCCCCCCAAAAAAAAAACAACAAAACAAAAACAATATGTAACAGAGTAATAAAAATAATAGCAATATAAGAACCTGTATAAAGTTCAAGGTCTGTAGTTGACCTCCTAGAGTGACCCCTGGTTCATTTGGATGGGGTGCCAATACCCTGGCCCCAAAGTATATCCTTGGCACTCCATTTGTAACTCTACGCTATGTTGCATACTCTTAGTGCTTTGCATTGGTGTGGTTGTGTCCGACAGGGTATAATCTTGACCCCGCTTCTTCTTCCTGGCCCCGATAGGCCTTGGGTCTGCGAGGGTAGCCGTATTTCATAATGGGGCTGGCCGTGCAGTCCTCTTTGTGTAGTAGCTGTTCTGAGTGGGATTATTGTCCTGAAGGCTTGGTGGGCCAGGATGCATGTCATTCTCTCTTCCTCCCCTTTCATTTGTTCTCATGTGCTCTGCTCAGGCTAATCTCACTCCCCAAGCTTCAGCTTCAGTGCTGGCCTCCAAAGCAACTTCCTCTGGTAGAGAGGTGGCTGCCCCTATAGTTGGGGTTGGGGTTGTGTTCTCAGGTCCATTGGTTCTCTACTCCATGCTGTCGTGCTACATTCACATGCTGGGTCTCCGGGTTTAAGTTTGGTCCCTCTTTCCCTGTGGAGATATTGCAATATTTTTGTTAATAAAACTGGCTGGATTTGTTTGCAAATTTTTGTTGGCAGTATGGGGTGGTGAGCATTTAAATAATAAATATATGATAGTTTCAGGCATGCTCATTGGGCCTTGAGTTATCCTGGATATGACTAGAGAAACAAATTCAGCGATACTTATATATGTGTAAGAAGAGTTTTATATCAGGAAGTAGTTATAGATCATGAAAACATTCTAACACAGTCTAATTAAAGTCATAAGTCCAATTCCACTCTGTATGTCCCTCATCAGCTGCATGAAGACATATACAATGATGCAGGATGCTCAAGTCCAAGGGAGGATGTCAGGTTGTTAAATCTGCTATGGGTTAGTTTAAGGTAAAGCCTGTTCACTTAGTGGCATTTCCACATAATCCTCCTGGTGTGGCTTATCAAGGATGCTCTGTGCCTGCGAAGGACAGAGTCTAAAGTCCCCAAAGTCGAAAGCCTGGGTTACCAAGGGCTGGATAGGGACAATGTCAAAATTTCCCATTGAGGAATATAAAACTGGGTGCATTCTCCCTATGGGTTCCATTGTAGCTTGTTTTTTCCCAATGGAGGGTTGCTTCTCGAAGGAGGGTAATCACCTTCTCGAAGACAGACATTGCCTGCTCCCATGTTTTGAATTGAAGTTTCAGGAAGTTTGGCTGTCCCTCTAATTGGAGGAACCTCAGCACAATGGTGTATGGGAGCAGTTGAATGGTTCTCTCTCTCTCTCTCTCTCTCTCTCTCTCTCTCTCTCTCTCTCTCTCTCTTTCTCTCTCTCCCCCTTTATGCTGGAAAACTGATCTAGCTGAGCTGAGGCCTCCCCAATGAGATGATTTTTAGGATGCACTTATAAAGGTGGCGACAGGGCTGAGCCCTGGTGGCATAGTGGTTGTGCGTGGGACTGTGGCCCACTGGGACGGAGGTTCAATTCCAGCAGTGGGGCTGGGCCTCCTACTCCCACCACCGGAGAGCTGTGATGCCCCCCTCCCCAAGAAAACAACAAACAAACAAACAAAAAATAAAGGTGGCGATATATGGTTCATGGGTACAAAGCAGACTCTCTATCTGAGGAGAGGATGTGGAATACAGACGTGGCTCATGTCACTGAGCAGTGGTGAATGGGGTGCCAGTCTGCAAGTGTTGCTGACGTCCCACTTTAAGAAACGGTGTGCTTTGAAGTTGACTTTCTTGCTTCCAGGGAGCTCAGGGTAGATCTCTCTCTGAAGGGAACCTATCTAGTATGGTCACTGCTGAGGGAATCTTCTGTGCTTTTTATCTGGCAGCTATGTTCCCCACATCCAGACTGCAAGTCTTCGTGGGAGTAGGAAGACTCATCTTGCTTCTGTGGACCAGCCGGTGGTTTCCAACTTGCGACCTTGCAGTTAGCACCTCACCACGAAACCCACTTCATGACCTGAGCTCTTCCATCAGTACTCCAGGACTCTTGAGAAAAGGAGCTTCAGCCAATGAAAAGATGAATCATTGCAAAAAGAATTTAAGAGGGGGGGAGCTGCAGTAGAAACACTTTGTGAGGAGCAGGCTCATCATTTAAGTGTAATGTGAATATTTTAAAACACGCACAAATTACGGATAAAGGAAAAAGTTAAATTGGTTGTATCTTGCTGGTGTAACAAATACAGCTAGCAAAAATCAGCAAGGGGAATTAAATCATTTGACCAATAAATTCATGTGTTAGAGAAAAGAGAATTTGTATGTTCTAAAATGGAATGGTCTACTTAAAAAATCCTAAGGATGCCAATTTCATAATAGATTTCTTGGTTGTTTTATCTTAACCTTAGTGGATTTTTCAAAGGTAATATGATAAAGGGAGATTTTTAAGTTTAGAAATTGAATTTGCTTCTACTTAGATTCTTTCTCTTTATTAAATTAAAAAGAAAACAAATATATGCTTTTGGATTGTCATTTTCCACCGGGAAAAATCCTCATTATTCTCTGATTCTTCCACTTCAGCTAACCAGGAACACTTTCACAACAGAGTGCAGAGTATAGAGGGTAATTTTCCTTTTGAGAAAAGCAATTCGTTTCCTCTGTTTGGCCACAGATGGTCTATATCTGGCCCATATTCTAAGAAATACGAGGAACAAAATGGATTACTCTTATTCCTATCAAGCTTTTGAATTTTTAAAGCAAGTAGTTAGTTTGTAGTAGATTCTCTCAGTGGTTTCTACTTAATGAGTTAATCAGCATTTTTGCAACATATCTGACACTTGTGGCTAAGAAATGACTCTTATTCAAATGTTTTACACATCGAAGTATGTACCAGTGGACCCTTGGAGTGCCTATCCATAGTCCCTTAGCACTTCCCATATCCCTATACCAAATGTGTTAGTCCAGGTGGACTAGAGAAACAAATCCATAGACACACATATGGATATAAGGGAAAAGTTTACATCTAAGAGGAATGGAACATTGAGAAAGCATTCCAACCCATGCAGTCCAAGGTCATAGGTCCAACATTAGCCCAAATGTACGATACCAGTCTATAAAGTCTCCTTCTGATTCACAAAGCACGTGCAATGACACCAGGACAATCACAGGCCAGTGTATGTAGAGCCTCGTGTATTCAGTAGCAGTAGAAGCATCCCAGCACTGGCAGAGGTCTCCCCATGGCTCCTCATTTCCAGGGCTCAGGGTCCATTAGCAGTCTCCACTGGCAGGAGAAGCATCTCAGTATTGGTAGGGGCCTCCCTGTGACCTCCCAAGCATCTCAGCACTTGCAGGAGTCTCCACATGGTTCTATTAGGGTAAGCTCATGTGACTTCTCTAGCTCCTCCAGATTCCAGGAATCAGGATCTATCAGCATGCTGTCATCTCATCTTGTCAGTAGTTGATCTCCAAGGAACTGAGTCAAGTCTCTCTTCTCCAATTGGGAAATACCTCAAGGCTTCCCAGAATTCTCATGAGAAAGCCATGTCCACACAGAGGCCTCATCATTGTCTATCTCCAGATTGACAGGCTAGACTCCACCCTGCAATCCTAATCATGAAATTGACATCAAGTACATGACTGCCACATCAAATGACTTGACTGCAAATAGCTGTCACTTTGTGCTTTTCTGCAGATAGAGATATACACATTGCCTACTCCTGGTATAGACCCAAAGCGAGGTAGCCCCAGAAGCACTGCTCAGTTTATGATGGAAGTGCGTGTAAGGAGAAACACGTGTACCGCCACTGGGGCAAGTCTGAGGCCTGCTCCATACTATCTCCCAATGGTTGTCAGCCTGATGGAGTTCCAATTGTGCATAATTGTGCCTTCTTTTGCTCTCACTTTTCCACCTTTCTGTAGGCAATTATTTGTAGAGCAATCTCCCAAATAACCCACTTTTACTCAATGTGTTGCTTTAGGAGCTACTTCTAAGGAAACCAAACTTAAGTTAGTAGAATTATGGTTGTTTCTTATCAGAGTACTGAGTTTAGTTGGGGTTTTTTGAAGGTCATTTTATTGGGGGCTCTAGTTGCTTTGATAAGAATCCATAAATCAATTTTTATCAAGCATATTTGTAGATATGTTGCCATCATTATTTTCTAAACATTTACTTTCTATTTGAACCATTGGTATCAGTTCCATCCCTTCCAACGGCCCCACCACCACTTCATGACCCCTTAATAAATTATAAATTGCTATTCTTTTCATATCTTACACTGACCGTTGTCTCTCCCCATAGTTTCTGTTGTTTGTCCCCTTGGGGTGGTGGTGGTGGTGATGTGTAGATTGTTGCAGTTGGTTCCCATTCCTCTCCACCTCTCTCCATCTTCCCCCTGCTCTCCTGATATCACTACTCCTATTTCTATTCTCGAGGGATTTATCTGACCTGATTTCCATGTGTTGTGAGCTCTTATCTGTACCAGTGCACATGCTACAGTCTAGCCTGCAGTGAAAGGCAGGATTGGATCATGAGAGTGGGAGAGTGAGGAAGTCTCCAGGAATATTATGTGTTTCATGGGTTGACTCATCCCTTCTTTGTGACTCTTCTGCAAGTTATTCCATTGTCTACAGATAG
>PVJH01026912.1:0-29415 GCA_004026705.1 Nesogale talazaci
GTCTCAGGTGAAAGCCATGCCCACACAGAGGCCTCATCGGCTACTCAATGGCTATCTCCAGATTAACAGGCCAGACTCCACCCCTACATTTCAATCATAAAATTAACATAAGCACATGACTGCCAACACTCAATTCAAATCTCAGTTTTTCTTCTACTTTTCTCAATGTCTGTATTATTCTATTTCCTCCAGATTGCTAACTAGTCATTTTAAATAACTTTCATTGACATGCTTTCTTATTTATGCTCAATAGCAGCAACAAAAATATCTTTTTGGGTAACTCTCAATTTAAATATTAATAAGTAAAGGATGACTTTCTGCTTAATTCTCAATTGCACTGTTTGTAATAGATATGATTTAAATTACCATGGATTTTCAGGTGTTCCAGTACATAATCTCATATCTATGCTATCCATTTTGTGTGTCTAGTGCTATACTTTATCATATAGCCATCTCTTTATTTATTAATATTTAATTTAATGGCCCCTTTCTCCTTTTCCTTCTTGTTTTGATTCTGCTAGGTCAGTTCTTTTCCCCCACCATCAAGAGAAAGATGGGGCTTTCTTACTTATAAAGAGTTAATCTTAGAAATTCACAGGATCAGTTCTATCTATCCTATAGGGCCACATTAAGTCAACATCAACTCAAGGGTAGTGTTTCTTGAAGATTTTTTGTTTGTTTTATTTCCCTGGTGATCTCAACGAAAACATTTTCTTTTCTACTGATTCAAGTTGACACCTCCCCCCCCCACACACACACATACAACTCTGCACCGTATACTGTGTCCAAGGGAATGAAATGTGTACTGTAAGTTACATCAACATGGCTCACAATTGCTGCAAGGATGACCTAGAGAAAACTAAGAAAAAGTGTATACTTTCATAGCAAGACCAAAAAGGAATAAATTATGATGGCCAAGTATTCATACTGGAAATGCTATTTCAATGAATGTAAATGTAAAGCACGACAATTAATATCAGGGATAAAATAAGATTTACACTCTAAACACATTTTCTAAATGCATATAAGAAGATTTCAAAAGTTTATAGACAGATTCCATTATCTTTGCATTCTATTTTCCTTGGACTTTTTGAAATTTCCTTGTACTTATTAACCATACTTAACATAGTGCTCTAAAGAAGTCACACACAAAAGAAAATGAGACAGCTAGAATATGCCAAGTTTTTCGTCAAGAATATAGGAGGCCAAAGAAAAATAGTAGGATCATATTGCCAAGCGATGGAGGCAGACCTCTTTGAGAATTTGTTTTTGTTTGCTCTTTAAAGACTGGGTTGATTTCAACACAGAAATTTCCCGGAGTCCCTAGGAGTGTTGATGAAAAGCATTACCTCTTTAGCTGTGAGATTGGTGGTTCTCACTCACCTTGGAAGAGAGGCTTGATGATGTGCTTCCAAAGATGGTAGCCCTGAAGTTCTTTAGAACATTTCTACACTACACATGAGTGCACCATGAGTCAAAATCAATTCAGTGAAAATGGACCACAATTGAACTTGACTAATTCTTGATAAGTAAGGACCCCTAGCAGAAGAAGGGTTGAGTAGTTGGTTGTTAGCATAAATGGTTAATGACTCAATGGATCCAAAGGTACAGTAACTGGTGATCTGCTATTTAAAGAATGTGGCTGGGTTGAGATCCATAGAAAACAACTGTTCACACAATGGAACAGAATGGTGCTTGGTCCTGTCCCGCACCAACCTCACAGCTATAGACACAGGGTTTGTGTCTATTATTGTAATCACTGTGTCTATCTACTTCAGTGAAAATGACATCTTTGCATTTTAACACTTGAAGGAGATCTTTTGTGGTAAATCTACCGAATGTAAATCATCTGCTTTCTTGACTGTTACTTCCATGAATGTTGATTGTGGATTCAATAAATTGAAATCTTTGGCAACTTCTTTTTTTCCCCTCCATTTACCTTGATGGTGCTCATTGGCCCGATTGTAAGAATGTTAGTTTTCCTTTGGACATGAAAGCCATACAAAAGTTTGTTAAAAACGATCAAGTCAATTCTGACACCTTGTGACTATTTAAGCCCGGGTACATTTGCCTTTGTGGACTTCTGAGATTATTTCTTTAAAGCAGTAGAAAATCTTATCTCTCTACAACAAAGCAGCTGGTGATTTTGAACTGCTGACCTATTGCTAAGGGCTTCAAGCCCTTTTCACTTTCTGTAAAGAAAGCTCTGTCATTTGCATGTTAAAGATTGCAAATGAGCCTTATTCCAATCCTGATGTTAAGTTCCTCTTTAAAAAAGGGGGAATCTTCCTCATAAGGTCCAGATATTTTGCACAGCATACAGATTAAGTATGATTAATATACAGAACCCTTTCCACTTCAATGAATCCATTCTGATTCCTTCCTGATTTTGAAACATACAAAATCTCTAGTTCTATTCAAAACACAACCCCTTGGTCAATTTACTATGAATTTCCCCGTATATATAATCAAATGATTTGGAATCCCCATTATTTGGAATATCATCATGTGTTATTATCCACATAGTTAATAAAACAAGTAAATATCTCTCAGTTCCTTGTCTTTCAACTAAGACATCTGACATCAGCAATGAAATTACTCATGTCATATATTTTCTTAACCCAGGTCAAATTGCAATGGATCTATGTGGAACCACTGGTCTAACAGTTTGCCACACCTGTGGTGATTTGTGTGTTGCTGTGATCCTGAAAGCTATATAACTGGTATTTCCAATGCCAGCAGAGTCACCCAAAAGGAAGAGGGTTCAGTGGAGCTGCCAGACAAAGAACAGACAATGAAGACAGAATTGGCTGTACACTTTGTAAGAAATAGTCAATGAAACTTTGTGCATAGCTTTGAAACGTTATCAGATACTGAAGATTCAATGAGTGGAGGCAGGATATTGTCAATGATTATACTAGATAATACACCCTTGGGGCAAAACGCACTACAAATATGACTGAGGAGATGCCTGTGCTCCAATGTTTATTTAGGAGCAATTCATAATCACAAAGACTTGGAAACAGCCTAGGTTTCTATCAATAGACAAGTAGATTAGTAAACTCTTGCACATACACACAATGGAATACTATACAGCATTGAAAAGCACAGGCAATCACATGAAACTTATCATTTCACGGGAAAAGTTGGAAGGAATGATGTTAAGCAATGATGTTATATATTTGTTGAGTCCCCTAAGGAAAGTACAATCAGCAGAAATAAAAGAAAAGACACCTATCTCCCAATATTTGGGTGGAAGCATAGCAGTTGGAGGAGGTTAGACCAAACCCAGGGAGGTGCATATGAGTTCAACAAAAAGAAAGGGAAATGAGGAAGGAGGAGGGAGAATAAGGATGGAGAGAAACTGAGATGATGATATGGGGAACAGGACACTAACCCACCCAATGATAGAGTATTGGTTGTGTGTCCACAGAATGAGAATATGCATTCAGACCCCACTGTAATATGCCAAACCAGGAGGGCAACATAACATGTGGAGGAATCCATTAAAAGATTGGACTACAGGTCTGGGCCCAACTAGAACCAACCTGATTCCCATTCTGGAAGTGTGTGCTGTAAAGAATGACACTAGTCCTTCTGGAGGAAGGAAAAAAAAAACTGTTTTACCCTACTTAGACAGAAGCAAAACAAGAAGGAAAAGGAGAAAGGGGTGGTTAGCCTACACTCCATATGGGCACACCAAGCCCAGAGCATGAGATCATTTCATGGAACTGCTGGGACACAGAGAGGACTGTGGGACTGCCAGCAGCTCAAGACAGGTTGTCCCCTAACTGGAGCATACGGAGGTGGGGGATAATGATGGAACACATGGCGGGTAAACAGTGTGGGAATGAAGCACAACTGATCAGCAATTGCAGTAAAGCTGAGCACAGAGCATGTGAGGAACCCCAAGGATGGACTTCAGACAAAGAGGGACAGCCCCCAGATCACCCTCAGGGCCAGGCCAAGGTCCCCTGGTGGCCAGCAAACAGATCTGGACCTCTCTAGGGTATTTTTTATTTCATCTTTTTCTCTTTTCTTTTCATCCTTCCATGGTAGCTTTGCTTATTGTTCAGACAAGAATAGGATGGGTTGCCTAATTATATGAGTTGGATGACAGGAATGAATCCTGTGAAGAAGGCAATGGGGCCAATGGCTCCAGAAGGTAGAGGGGCTGAAGAAGGAGGTGGAGAGAAGAGGGTGGGGAGCTGATAACTTCATCAACAGGGCAAAAGCTAGGGAAGTGAAACCAGCATCTGGGAGAGGTTAGAGATCCTGTGAGTGTTAGAGTAACACCAAGTTAGTGGAGAGGAAGCACTTAGAGATGGAAGAAAGGGGATAGTGATGGCAGGGCAGGAGAAGGCAAAAGGAAGAGAAAAGGCATAGATAGGGAGATTGACAGAGGTGTGCACTTATGCAAATTCATTAATCCATAACAGTAATGGTAATACAGTAGGCAATACACTGACGCTGCAGACAGGACTTGGGCCTCAGCTGATACCTCCCCTCAATATAAGAACACTTTGAACTAACAAATTGATGTTCTGTGATGCTCCCCTCTCCCCGCTCCCACAACACACAATCACAATTGCTGAAGGAAAAATGGGTGCATAAGCAGATGTGCTGAAGACAGAAGATGGTGCCTGACTAATAAAGGATATAGTGTCTGGGGACTTAAAGACTTGAAGTTAAGCAAGCACCATGCCACAGTGAAGCAGTGAGTCCTCATGGAAGAAGCACACCAGCCAGTGTGATCATGGGGTGTCAAGATTGGGCAATGGGCATCAGAAGATTCACCACAAGCAGTAAACAAATAAACAAAAATGCACTGGTGAGAATGGAGGGGGATTGGAGCAGACATGGAAAATTCATCTATGGACAATGAAGCATCCCTCCACAGAGGGGTCACAGGGAGAGGGTGAGTCAATCAGGGTGCAGTCAAGCACTAATGGATCATGCAATATATCTGTTTCCTGGAGGCCTTCTCACTCCCAGCCCCTGCTATCATGACCCCAGTGCCACCCCAATCTAGACTAGACAAGAACATGTACATAGGTATAGGCAAGAGATAAAATTCACAAAACATGAAACCAAAGAACACAAATGGGAATAGTGATGCCAAAAAGGTAGGGGGAAGGGAGTGAGGGATAGAAGAGAGAAGGAAGGGGACGTTGATCCCAATTAATAGCACATAACCACACAAACACCCAGTCAGGGGGAAGAATAACAGAAGCTAGAGAGGAAGGGAGACAGCAGTTGGAGTGAAATTTGAAAATAATTCACAATCAACAATCTATCAGGGGGCCATGAGGTTTGGGAGGGAGAAGGACCTGATCCCAAGGGCTCCATAGACAAGAATGATGAAATATATTTATGACTATGTAGGATACAATGGATGTATGGTTTGTAACAAGAATTGTAAGAACCCCGAATGAAATGAAAAAAGAAAGAAATATGACTGAGAAGAATATGCTGTCATGTAGTGGAATTGACCATTGGCATGGGAACATAATAAAACCTATGGAAGTAAATCTTCCATGACCACAATTAGATGATGGGGCACGATGCAAGGTAAGAAACAGCTGCAAAATCTGCTAGTGATCTGAACTTGGAATGTGCAAAATATAAATCCAGGAAATTGGAAGTGGACAAAATGAAAGGAAATGCATAAAAATCTATATCCTAGGCATTGAATAGGATTGGCATGGCCATTTTGAATCAGAATATAATTTCACTGAATTTTTGGAGAAAAAAAAATTTGAGAGGGATGGCATTACATTCACTGATGAAAAGAAAAGTGCAAAACAACCTTGACATAGAATACAATCTTTGACAGGGCTACATCAATTCAAGAAATTCAATCAGTAAAACTATAACTCAAATTTTGTTCCAACTACAAAAGTTAGTGATGAAGAATTCTACCAATAACTTCAGTTAGTAATTGATCAAATATTAATCAAGATGCACTGGAAATTATTTGAAATTGGAATGCAAATGTTGGGAACAAAGAGGAAAGAACAGTACATAGAAATAGGGAATTGATGATTGAAACAAAGTTGGAGCTCATAAGATAGAATTTTACAAGACTAACCACATATTCATAGAATTTCAAAAAAAATTTATATTGACTCTATCTGTGGAAGAGACCATGGAGAAACTCATTATCAGCAGCAAAAACCAGACCCCAGATTGACTGTGGAAGAGACCACCAATTGCTTATACCTAAGCTGAGGTTAAAGCTAAAGAAAATGAAAACAAACCCACTGGTGCCAAAACATGACCTGGAATCTGTATCACTTGAATTTCAGAAACACCTCAAGAACAGATAAGATACGCTGAACATTGGGCTGAGCCCTGGTGGTGTAGTGGTTGTGCGTGGGACTGCAGCCCACTGGGACGGAGGTTCAATTCCAGCAGTGGGGCTGGGCCTCCTACTCCTACCACCAGAGAGCAATGATGCCCCCCTAAAAAACAAAAACAACAAACAAACAAAAAAAAGATACGCTGAACACTGATGGCAGAAGACATGGTGGCTGTGGGAAAAAATCAAGAATATCATTAATGAATAAAGCAAAAGGTCATTAACCTACATTGACCCAAGATCCCTCTCTCAACTTTAAAAAATTAGTACAAGGACTGGTCAAAGACTATATTAACAAAAGAAAATTATGCCCCATGGGGAGATCAATAAGATGATCTGCCCTAAATAAACAAGGAGGCCTTGAAAGGTAGCCAAATGCAGATTTTTAGAGAAGGGAAAAAATATAGATCCAGGAAAGGACTTTTTTTTCAGGAAAGGACTTTGAGCTCACATTAAACCCTAGCTTCAAATTAAGAAACGTGTTTTAAAATCAGAAAAGTGTGTTTCAAGGTTGTAGCCACTCACATTACTTATTGAATCCTCAGCTGAGAAAATCATCAGAGAATCTGAAGTATATGATGAAAAATGTATTGTTAGTATCTGATGAAGGCTTATTAACAACCTACAATGTGCAGGTGACACAATCTTGACAAACCAGGATCCAGGAATTGACGGAATACAAATGGAAATGCTTCAAAAAACTGATGAAGCAGTAAAAACATTCACTCTCCTGTGCTAATAAATTTGGAAGACATCTACCTGCCTAATTGAATAGAAGAAATTCATAATTGTAAGCATTGAAAATAAAGGTGTCCTTACCGAGTGTGGAAATTGTCAAACAAAATAATTAAAAGTTGTCGATTAATATGGCCCTTCAGTCTTACTCTCTTATGTGATAAATTACAATTCTGGACTTCATACTCCCTTGCCTATAGGCCCATGTACTAGTAGACTGAGCTAGAGGATTGCTTTTAGAAAAGTGTGTTAATTAGACCACACGCTCTTAAGTGTTATCGTGATGACTGCTACTTGTAATGGATGAAAGAAATGGTATCCTACAGATGAGAGGAGAAAGGCTGCTTCTGGAGTAGCCTGGGAGAAATCCTGGCTGCTGAAGATTAGTAAGAGCCCAATGCCTACTGGAAACTTTCTGCCTGAGGAACCAGATCGTAAGAAAAAAATGCCATACAAGCCTGGAGAATCAGTTATTATATTTGGGTATAATTAGAGATGAAGGCTTGTATGTTTATGTGGTTGCACTATTGACACGCAACTCTCACTAAATGCCCTATTCCTACATGGGTCTGGTAAGATGATGGGGGGAGGGGGCGATACAGAAAGGATTTTCCTATCAGTAACTGTGAACAGGATCCCTGGCAATACCACCCTACTGCATATAAAATGATTTCCCTGCAGAATAGGGAGTATGATCTCTTCACCAGAAAGAGCCAGGAATGTCTCTAGGGTCAGGATCTGGCTTGTCCCTGCCTGATCTTCAGATTTGTGATTTAACAGCACATACTACCACCTGAGACGTTACTTAAAACTTTCATGAGTTTCTGTGTGAATGTTCTGGTGATTTGTAGAACTCACTGATGTTCAAAGGAGGAGAAGGAAACAAATGAAAGAGAATCATACCACGAAAGAGTTGGACACTTGAGATATCATGAATCCCCAACCCCATGGGACTAGTCTCATGTCCATTCTTGTAAATGTGATTTTTGCCATGATCAATAGCACATACAAGTAAAGTTTCCTGAAGATCATTCAGTGACACATTCACAGGGAGTTGCCATAAATTTAAGCCAGATTCAGAAAAGGATGTGCAATTGGAGTTAATGCAGACAACAGATAGATCTTGGCTCAAAGCAGAGAATAACTGAGACATTGTGTTTTAGTGATGGCAATGGCATTCCACCATATAGACTGCAACCAATTTTGGATAAAATTGAGAAGAATAAGAATTCTGGAACATTTCATAATCCTCTTGTGGAATCTATCCATGGACCAAGAGGCAATTATTCAAACAGAATAAGGTGTAGCTTAAAATCAAGAAAGGTGTGCATCATGGTTCTATATTTTACCATATTTATTCAGTCTGTGTGCTGAGAAAATAATCCTGCAGGAGAAACTAGACTATGTGAAGAAATTTTTGGCATCAGCGTCGGCGTGTTGGCATCAACTTCTGATTTGCAGATGACACGATGCTGCTTGAGAAAAGGAAGAAGGACTTGAAGTACTTGCAGATAAAGATTGGTGACTCTAGCCAGTCTGAATTGCAACTCACTGGAAAGAAATAAAATCCTCACAACTGGACCAAGAGTTTACTAATAGAGATAAGATGATAAAGGGGGAAGATATTAAAGTGGCCAACTGTTTCATCTTGCTTGAACCCAAAATTAATATTCATGGAAGAAACAGTCAAAAAAAGTAAGTAATATATTGGGCAAATATGTTATCCACAAACTCTTTAAAGTGTTAAGAGCAAGATTGTCACCTTGAGGACTAAAACGTGCCTGATCAAAGTCATGGTATTTTCAATTGTTTCACCTGCATGTGGAAAAGACACATTTGAATGATGGTACTGATGGAGAATATTGAAAGTGCCATAGACTGCTTGGATCCATAATCAATGCACACAGCAACAACAACAAGACATCAAATGGCACATTGCACTGGTTAAATCTTCTGCACAAGAGTGCTTTAAAGTGTTGGAAAACAAGAAGTTCATTTAGAGTGCTTAGGTGTGCCTGACACAAGCCATGGTATTTTCAATCTCCTCCTAAGTATGTGACAGTTAGACAATGAATCAGGAAGACTACAAAGCATCCTATGCATTTGAATTGTGATATTAGCAACAAATACTGAAAGTACCATGGAAAGCAGGACAGCCAGAATGCTCCTCAGAAACAAGGATGAGGAGACTTTATCTCATACATTTTGGTTATGTTATCATCAGAGATCAGTCCCTGCAGAAGGAGATCATGCTTGGTAAAGAAGAATATCCATGAGAGGGATCGAAAGTAACCACAATTAGGATCATGGGGTAGGATTAGCAGTGCTTCCCTCTGTCTTGTTAGAGGAGCGATGCATTGGAATAGAGATGATGGCACCTAACAACAGCAAAAGTTTACAAAAATTACGTTTGGAATCCACTTGGTTGAGTAGCCATTGGGATCCTAAAAACTGATAATGGCCAACTAAAATCCAACTATTCGTTTTTCTCCCTTTGGGGAAAAGAATTGTGAAGAACATTAAAAATACACAAAAAAATTAGTCGAATATAATAAGGAACATGCAATCCTCAACCTTCAAAACCATAAAGCCGGAAACTCTGGCAGTAACAGCTGTCATTTCTAACTGCTTTAGAAGGAATTACTTTAGAAGGTCTAAGTAGAGTGAGAGATATATGTGAACCAATGAAAAAGGCCAGGATTATTGGTCAAATAAAAGCATGTGAAGCATCTAAGAGGTCTCTTCAAGCCTGGAACTTAACTGTCCATTATAACTAAATTTTTTTGCCAAACAATAAGCAGTAGTATAAGGTGAACAAAATATTAAGGAGGCATGTATTTATTAGAACAACCAGACAGACATTCAAGAATAAAACAGCAGCATTCCCAAGTACAAAATTGAGAAGATAGAATGGGCTATTATAGAAGGAGCAGGGGTCTGATAACTACAGGATGAGTAATGCTACATTGCAAGGATGGCAATGAATGATACAAAATGAAATGCGTTTTGATGATTGAATGTAAATTGATTTTCTCTGTCTACCTATACCCTATTAACAATACAATATTTTTAGAAATTTTAAAAACTTAAATAGTTCTAAAAATAATATAATTTGAGACTGGAAGATATGCAAACTGCTATTTTGAAATGGTGCAAACTGAAGGGTGAAGACTTCTTTGAAGGAGGATTAAAGAGAAAAACACTTCTGACATAAGCGTATAAATTGTTTAAAATGTATAGATCGAGGTGATTCATAGAAACACTATATTTATATGCTAATATGTTGTTTAATAAGCATATAACTTTAATATTTTAATTAATCTTATACAATCAGATACTAGAAAGATCAATAGCAAATTTCTCATAAAAACATGGAGATCAGGAGCAATGACATGAGATAGCTAAAATACTGATAATGATAAAAGGATCACAGGGAAAGAGTTTGCAAATCCAGTTACCTCAAGCCAAGCATTGACCTCTAGATGGTTTAGGATTTAGTGTCAAAGACATCCCTAAAGAGATTAACCCCACCTTGTTCTTAAATGGGGTTAGGGCACACCTGAAAAGACTTCTCTGAAGAAAGTAACCCCACCCAGTCTTTCAGAGTACTCAGGATACTTGTAGTGTGAGAGAAGGTCAGACTGACCGATAAAGAAGAATAGTGTCTATTTCCTTGGAAAATCCTGGCTAGTGATTATCTTCAGAAGTGAAGGAATCTGGAACCATGAAGATAACTCCTCTCTGGGTCTGAATGTTAAAGGAAACTTGTGGCAGGCTGAAATGCTTGTTAGGTGACCACCCAGATTATTGCTTGTCGGTGAAAGCAGGAGAAATGCGGCAATAAAGAGCTGGGTGGACTTTGGCCACTGACACCCGGGGACTTGGTTCACAGGAAATAGAGGAGATGAGAGCGGGTTTACTGGCCTGAAGTTCATGACCTAGCATGAGAGAGCTAGGCATGTTGACAATTTGTTGGGGCCTTGGTCTAAAGGAAGATGCAATGGCTACCCTGGTAGTCTAAGTGGAAAAGCCCCCATTGAGTTGACCAGAACCGGACCAGAGGAAGAGATGCAATTTAAGTCTGTGAACTGGTGCATATCGTTGCTGACTTTATGGATGGCCTGTCCTGATTTGGCTTTGCTAATGGATGCACGCTTCATGAGTTTCCAACTGGAATGAAGATTCTTCACATTGAAAAATATGATTGTTTCCTCAGAGCACTGGGTTGGTATAAGTGGGCAATACAGAAATTAGATACCCAAAATGGGGGAATAAAGGCACTAGGTGGTTGGCTTGCAAACTCTTATAGGTGGTGGAATATATATTCATAGGATTAGAGGATCAAGGTGCAAACATTTTCTAACTACAGTTGTAAGGCACAGGATATCTTTTGTTTTGTTCACTTATAGAATGTCATTTTTAAATGATGGTGACACATGTTGAATTGTATTCATTTTAGTTTTATCCTGTTAGGGATAGATATGATTGTATTGTTTATTTGAAGAGTTACAGAGTTATGTGAAAGTATAAAATTAACAAGGGGTAGTCTGTGGCAGTCATGTGCTTATGTTAATTTTATGATTGAAATGTAGAGGTTGAGTCTAGCCTGTTAATCTGGAGATAGCCATTGAGTAGCCAATGAGGCCTCTATGTGGGCATGGCTTTCTCCTGAGACTTCTGGGAAATCTTGCGATATTTCCCTTGTGAAGATAAGAAGCTATCTTCCCCAATTGTTGGGAGTTAGAGAGACGATTAATCACAGACAAGACAAGTTGGCAGCGTTCAAGAAGCTGGAGGAGCTGGTGGAGAGACGACATGGCTTTGTCCTGATGGAGCCAGACCTCTGGAGCTGGGGCAGCCAGATGGAGACCTCTGCCAGCGATGAGTTGATTCTGCTGCTGATGGACCTTGCCTGAGCCTTGGAGGGGAGGTGCCCTGCCAGCACCGGGATTCTGTACCCACTGACCTGTGACTTTGTGAGTCAGAAGCAGACTTTATAGATTCATTTCAGGCATATGGGTTAATATCGGACTTATGACTTTGGACTGGATTGGGCCGGGATGCTTTCTCCATGTCCCATTCCTTTTGTATATAGCCCCTTTCCTTATATAGATATGAGTATCCTTGAATTTGTTCCTCTAGTCTACCTGGACTGACACAATCAGTTAAGAATTTAATATTCAGAAATGCTAATTTGTGGGTGCTTAAAATTAATACATGTAGAAAGACAATAACTAGCAATTTTTTACTGATAGATTTGCCTTACAAGAAATAGAATAGAGAAAATCCAATTTGAAATGAAAGAATGTTACAGAGTCTCCCATGACCATCAATGACAGTGGTGCCCAAAACACAAACAAAAAACAAAACAAAACAAAAAGAATGTTAGAGAGTAAATTAAAATCAGATAAAGAACTAAATAACATTGGTTAAGCTAACTGGAAACTTAAATGTGAAAGACAGGAAAAGTGTATGCTATTTACAGCATCATTTTTCTTCCTAAGTGACATAAAGAAAAATACAAAAACTTATGACAATAAACCTAAAATTATGAATAAAGTTGTACATATGCAATTTATCAATATAACAACAGAAAGAGGGTGTTCGAGTTGTATAAGATGGGAGCTTTTGAGTAAAGAATCATAATTTCACACTAGGAAAAAATCAGTTAAAGACAATAATAATCAGTAATAAAGAAATAAGAAAAAAAGAGATAAATACATAAAATTATTATATCAATGAGTGACCCACATTAGATCCACATATATTTATGGAAAATGATATGGAAAAAGCTATTTTTATGGAACTGTAAAGGGAACTTGAATAGCTGTAGTAATATTAGATAGTAATATTAGACTCTCAGTAAAACAATCACCATTCATGGTAACATCCATCATAAAAATCAAACACATTGCCTTGGATAACTCTCCTGTCCATGATCTGTTTACAATTTGAAGAGCAGGAATGTAACTTAGAAGACTAAGGTGAGCCAGACCCAAAGCATAGCAATTTCAATAGTATCATAGCCCTGAAAGTGTGATTAATGAAGACAGTAGATGGTTGATGCATATGAATTGTGATTGAGATAAAAAATAAAGTAAAATATTTGGCAGTACCATCGACTGAAAGAAAGCATATCCATTTGTCTTAGAAGAAATAGGGTCATAATGTTCCTTCGAAGTCAGAGGGTATGATGTCATCTCACACACATTGGACCTGTCATCATAAGGAAATAGTTTCTGGAGCAGCAGATCATGCTTGGAAAACTAGAGAGTCTTTCAAAAGGAGGAAGGCTTTCCATTGGGAGACTGACACAGTGGTGCAGCAATGAGCTGAAACATAATGACTGTAAGAAGGGGGAAACTCCTGGCAGTGTTGTTTTCTGCTATACAAAAAGTCACTATGAATTGGAACTGATCACACCACGTCTAAAATACACACACACACACTTCATTATAATATGCAAAGATACACATTATGCATGGATAAGAATGTCAATCTACCAGGAAGATACACCAATTATAAAGATGTATGGAATAAATAGAAGGGTTCAATCATATATAGCAAAATTGATAGAATTAAAGGGGAATTGAGTTATAAAATCATAGATGGATATTTCACTCTCTGACTTTCAATAATGGAAATAGCATTTATATGGATACTAAGGAAATTAAGAAATCAATCAATACGACTAAACCTAACAGACATATAGAGGATGATACTTCATTCTAAGCAGAATGCACATTTCTCAAAAGTGCACATAGGATATTCTCCAGGAGCGATTATATGCTAGGACACAAAATAGTCTTTTAAAAAAGACTAAAAGTGAAATTGCTAAGTATTCTTAGATTAGAGAAGATGATTGTACAACTTGGTAAAGCTGATGTGACTCAGTAAGAGCAAGAGTCAGAGCAAAGTTTGTAGGTGAAATATCTACTTTAAAAAGAAAAGAATCATGTCACATCAGTAGCTAAGGAAGCTGTAGGTAAACTGAATTGAGAAAGAAAAATAATAAATGCCAATAACTCTATGAAGTCAGAATTAAAAAGGAGCCTTTACTACCGACCTTCACAAAACTACAAAGGATTATAGAGACATCTTCCTCCCTGCCAGCCATCAAGTCAAGGTTGCTCTATAGTAATCCTATAGGACAGGGTAGAATGGCCTGGTTTGTTAAGGCCATGCCTCTCATGGGAGCAGAGAGGTGGCTGAGCAGCTGGTGGTTTAGAATTGCTGACCTTGCAGTTAGTAGCAGAACATGTAACCAATACCACACCAGCCACCTATTGTAGAAGCATAGTGTGAAAAACTGCATGTCAACAAGCTTCAAAGTCAAGCTAAAATAAAAAAAGACTCCTAAGTACATGCAAATTATCAAAATTGATTCTAGAGGACACAGAAAATCTCAACAGTGCACAACACAACTGAATCCATAAACAAAACCTAGCAGCACTGGAAAGTCCAGAATCTGATGGTTTTGCTGCTGAATTTTATGAGTTGACTAAAGAAATATTAACGCTAATCTTCTCAAAACCTTTTAATAAATAAAGAGCTTGAGAAGAGTCATGGCGAGAAAATAAAACATGAATATGAATTTAAAAAACTCAAGAAAACACTAACAAATCAAACTCAACAGTACATTACAAGGATTGTATACCAGCACTAAAAGAGATGCACCCCAAGAAAACCAGGGAGATCTAAGAAATAAACAAGCAACCAATTCCCTCCTGTCATCCCCGCCTCCCCCCGCCAAAAAAAATAATAAACCACCACTTATTTCCCTCCATCAAGTCCATTCCACCTCAGAGTGGCTCTAAAGGAAGGAGTAGAATTGAGTTTCTGAGGGGGTAGATCTTTTCAAGAGCAGACAGGCGCATCTTTCTCTTATGTAGCTACTGGTGAATTCAAACTGCTGACCTTGGGGCCAGCCTCACACTGCCACCAGAGCTCTCCAGCTGACTCAGGGGAGTAGTTAACCATCTTGGTAATTATTAGTCTTAATAAATGGATAGACGCAACATGTTCGGGCTTCACTCTACTCACCATTCCACAAGTGTTGACTTCAGTCAAAGACGTCATGTAAATTTATGCTGTACATTGTATCACCTGGGTATCTACTAAAAATAAAATGAAAGTATGCTTGTTCTTAGATACAAGAGTCCCTACGCCAACTGCTAACCATTCAACCACTAGATGAAAGGTTTGATCCCACCCAGAGAGACCTATGTACATTTGAACTGTGGTGCTGCAGAAGCATATTGAAAGAGCCATGAAGAGTTAAAAAGACAAACGGCTCTTGAAAAAAGTACATCCTTGAGGCAACGATGGCAAGAGACATCATCTTGCCAAGAGATAGTTCGGACATTGTCAAGAGAGGCCAGTCACGGGAGAACAGCAAGCTTGGTCAAGTGGAGGGGCGGAGGAAATCAGGAAGTCCCCTGACTAGATCAACGGACACATAGCAGCCACACTGGGCTCAAGCAGGGCACCGATGTGAGGATGGTGTGGAACTATGCAGTGTTTCCTTCTGTTGTGCACAGGGTTGCCATGGGTCACAACCCAATCACTGGCACCTGATTTTAACACCTGGGAAGACAGGCTTGGGGATTTGCTTCCACAGATCAAAACCTTGAAAAAATATATAGGAGGCCGGTCCTCTGTGAGACAAAATGAGAGTGTATAAATCAGAAGAAACTCAACAGCCATTGGCAACAACAATGTGCTTATGCCATTCCAGCTTTACTTTACACCAAAGTTTGCTTTATATTTAAATATCTTTTAGTCTTAGTTCATCTACTTTTGTTAACCTACTTTTAATCCCCTTTGTTTTCCTTGTTAATTTATTTAAACAATTTGGCATTTTAATTTTACCTTTTACCTCTAATAAAATTTCAACATTTTTGCTAATGAAGGAGTAATTTATCTATTACCACCCTGTAGAACTATTCTACCTTCCTTAGGTATTAATAAAATATATCTAGAAGATTTTAATAAAAATAAAATTAAGAGTTATTTGGCATTGGCATTTTCTGCATTGCAGGTGAAGAAATTGCTGGGAGAGGTTATATGGTTTTACGGTCTTCCTCTAAAACTCAAATCAAACTTGCGACCATCAAATCAACTCTGGCTCCTAGTGACTCTGTGGACATCTGGACCCCTTCAAGTTTCCCAGACGTCACATCTTTATGGGAGCAGAAAGCTTCATCTTTCTCCTGATGGCTGGTGGGGCCAAACTGCTGACGCTGTGATTAGCAGCCTATTGAGCCTCGACCAAGGGCTCCTAGTGCCCTTTTACTAGATGATGAAGAATTTGAACCCAGGAAATCTGGTGTTAAGAGAGAAGCTTGTGAGGTTCCATTTCAAGCACTTCACAGAGCTCTTCTTAAACTTTCCAAAATGTCATGCAAACTGATTTCAAAGCACGGTGGGAACTAACATGGAGATGGAAGCTGCAAGGCCCATTGGCGCAGCACACATTCATTCTGAATGTGCCGGATCTGAGGTGCCCAAGTAGATACTAATTATGGAAGTCAGATCCAGAAACAAGATATGAAGGTTGGGAACACCATTTTCTCCTTAGAACATGGTCAATTAATAGTTTGGGGTCAACATTTTGAATGGTCATTATGTACACAGTGCTGTATATTGGGCATTAAAAGGAACGATATGGGGGTCAAAATGTTGCCTTCGATTTTCAGGGTCATGAAATGTGATTTTACAATGAAACTATATTGCATGGGGTACAAAAACCCTTGATTTGAAGATTAAGGAGCCACGAGGGAAGAAAAGTAAAAATGGGACACAGGAAACACCCTGCCATGAAAGAACACCAGGAACACATATACTTGAAGTAGATAGCTAAGTCACATTCCAGGGCTCCTTAGTGGAGCAGTGGGGACCTTAGCAGTGTAATGAGCTATGTGTTGCACTGCTACCTATGAGGCCAGCAGTCTGAGTCCACGGCCATTCCTCAGGAGAAATGAAGCTTTCTGTTTCCCTGAAGATTAATGATCCTGAAAACCCAAAGGGGCAGCTTTGGTCTGCCCCATAGGGTCCTTGTAAAAGGAAATCGACTTGATGGTATGAGAGGTGCAATGGTCTAAACAAACACTGAGTTGCTAGTTGCAGAAGTCAGTGCTTCAAACCATGGAGGAAGATGAGGCTTTTTGCTCTACCAAAACCATGGGGACTGCAGAGAGCCGCTCCACTCTGCCTACAGGGTCATGGTCAACCAGGTTCAACTCAATGGCAGTGTGCTGCTGTTGTTGTTGTTGTTTTGGTAAGGTGGTTCTTGGTTTCCCTGAACTTGAAATTATCATAAGTAAGGATAGCCTTGTGGATTGCGTCCATTCTAACTGAATAGAATGTTGCATATTTTATTCAGAAAATCTAAAGATAGTTTTCTTGTTCTTAGTCCCAGTTTATAGATTGGGACACAATAAAAAAAAAAGAAACATACAAGGTGATTTATCTAATAGAGGATCCAAATAGCTTATATGTCCTGCAATGAACTTAAAGACTTATTTCTCAAATAGTCTTAACAAAGCTAATTCCAGTAAGTCTCCGGGTGCTAGCTGCCAGTGGTATCCTCAGATGATTTCTGGTAATGCTGAAATTCATATATAAACTATCTTCTGCCAACGTGACATGTTTTTATATCCCACAGCCAAAACAAGGATTGCACTTGCCTCATCCCAAGGTCCAAGAAGTAGGGAGCAGGCCTTTGCCGTGTGCTCCCTAAAGTTGTAATCTGCTGTGTATCCCCCAAGGTCATGGCCCAACTCTATCTTTCTTCTGAATGAAGGGACAGACAGAAGACCCCTTTCTCCATGTTAGTTGATTCTTAATTTTGTTTTTTTCAATAATTCCTTTTACACAACATTATAGCATTTGCTTTGGGCTTCTGCCTCATGAATATATAGCAGGACATGGCTTCTTTATGCAAAAACTTAGATACTGTAATCTATAATAGTTCATATTTCAATAGTGTCTAAAAGCATTAATGTAGTATATTTATAATAATAAACTAAACTCAACGTTTTATTTTTTTCTGAGAAAAGGCAATATTTGATTCTTTTTTAGTAAAGTTAAGTCCCTGGCTTAAAAAAAAAAAAAAAAAACTTCCACTATACAGCTTGTTGTAGCACTAGAAATGAATTGGCTGTAATGCTTAGTTTCCCTGACCCATCTGGGATTCTGGCAATGTGGTAATTTAGCAATTACAAGTATCAGCCTAGTTTTCTGAATCTAGGGAATAAGTATTGATCTATTGACTCATATGGAGTTCTTAGGGGTTGGCAATAGAGTATATCAATTCCAGTTTGGAGCAGTAACTTGAATTGGGGAGGGGGAGGATGTCACTTCATCCACATTTCAGTTTTTAAAAAATATTCACACTCCCCCACAAATTATAACAACAAATCATACCTTGTAGCAATCAAGAGTTTACCAGTAGAAGTAAGTAAAGCAATCTTATCATACAAGCTGTCCCCCACATTGAAATTGTTTCACATTAAGAAGTCCCATTAGGCTGAGCCCCGGGGGCCTAAGTGGTCGAGTGCGGGACTGCAGTCCGCGGGCTTGGCGGTTCAAATCCAGCGGCGGCTCTCAGGAGCGGCAGTAGGTAGCGCCCACGACCACCAGAGGCAGTGATGCTAAAAAAAAAAAAGTCCCATTAGCTGGTCTTTTTATCTTTCTGCAAACACTTGATAACTTGTGGCGTACCACTTCCCCTCCTAAGTGTTCAATTCACTAAAATCCACTACCATTAGGTGGATAGTAACCCTATAGGTCCTGGTAGAACCGCCCCTGTGGGTTTCCAAGAACTGTAACTCTTTCCGGGAGTAAAAAGCCTTGCCTTTCTCCTGAAGAATAGTTGAGAGTTTTGAACATCTGACCTTGTTAGCAGCCCAACATGTAACAAGCCACGTTGCCATAGGGCTCCTTCCTCAGGCCTGGAGATGAAGAGGACATTATGCTTGTTACATTAAGGAATCGAGGGAAAGGAGGAAGCCTCTCCATGAGATGGAGTGGCAGACACAGTGCCGGCAGCGATGGGCTCAGACCTGACAACAGTGGTCAGGATGGCGCAAGATGAGCTCTGATTCGTTCCCTAGGACCTGGGACTGCTGTCAGTCAGAACTGACCCAAGGCCACCTAACAATAATGACAACAGCCTAGCATCAATCTCAATGACAAAAATCAAATGGCCAAATTTTTTAGAAACCGACCAAACCAAACACGGTCATCAAGTCAATGGGGAACTTGATAATAAATATAAACAGAACAGTAAATCTTGTGACCTGGGAGAGGTAGTTTTCTTATACGGGATACCAAATGCACGCGGAGGGAGAAAATATTTCATTCAAGTTTAAAGTTTTGTGTTTCAAAAGATACAGAAGAGGAAAAAAAAATAGCCGCTCCAATGGACTTAAGTATCTGCAAGTCACATAGCTGATAAAAAGCTTTGATCCGGAATATATAAAGAAAGCTTACAAGTCAACATGAGGAGCCCGACTGAAAAATGAATGAATGTCTAAACATCAGGAGTCCTGGTGACATTATGGTCAAGCATTGGACTGCTGACAGAAAGGTCAGTAGTTCAATACCACCAGCTGCTCTACAGGAGGAAGATAAGTCTTTCTCCTCCCCTAAAGAGTTATAGTCTTGGAAAACTGCAGGAACACTCCTACCCTGTCCTATAGGGTTGACTCAGTGGCAGTGGATTTGGTTTCTTTGGGTATTAGATAGATATTTCTCCAAAGAAGATCATCGAGTGACCAGTAATCCAATGAGGAGATGTTCAAGACCCCTAGACACTGGGGAAATGCCGATCACAGCAGCCATGCAAACCATTCACATCCACCAGAATAGCAGCACTCTAGAAAACCATATAAAAATTACAGTAGTGATGATTTCATAACTTTTTTTAATACATATAAACTATTGAATGGGAGAATGGGTGACTAATAAACCAATAAAACTTCAGAAATTAAAAAAATGCAGATAATGATAATCATGAGGATGGGGGGGAATGGGAGCCCTCATGTGCCATGCTCTTTGAAAAGTAATTGAGTGTCATTATTTAGAAAGGAAGTTTGGCAATTCTTTAAGAGGAAAAAGTGCTATCTTAGGATCCAGCAATTCCAGGCATATACCCAGACATGAACACAAATAGTCAACAAAACCCTGCCCGTGAGGTTTCTGGTAACGATAGCCATATGACCCCAAAATAGAGTACACAAATAATCGAGTGCACCCACACGCCTATCAAGTAACTAATGGCTAAAAAAATGTGGTATATCTATGCGTGGCACATTATCAATAAAAATATTTAAGTATTGATCAAGTTTCAACTTGTACAAAGAAAACGTTTTACTAAGTGAAAGCTAGTCACAGGAATTCACAAGGTGTGTGAGCCCATTTGCAAGCAATATTAAAGAACTCCATAAGAGGCAAATCCAAAAAGAGAAAAAGTTGACTTCTAGTGTCCATGTAGAAGGGTTTGGATTGAAATGGAATGTGGCTTTTAAAGTGTACAAGATTGTCTTTCAAGGTGATGAAAATGGTCTAGAATTTATTGCGTTAGTGGTGGCACACTATGTAAATAAACTACACCCATGGAATTGGATACTTTAAATGGATGTATTGCAAGTTTCAGAAACACATCCCAATAGCATCATTTTTTTTTTAAAAAAAATAGGGGAGAAGCAAGATTGGTGTTTGACAAAGAACAATCTCTCAGTGTTGTGTCTCCAATAATTATCAAGTCAGAACAACCAAAACCAAACTTCCTTCCATCTGTTTACTCTAACTCGGGACGACCCTACGGGACAGGGTAAAACTGCCCCTGTAGGTTTCCAAGACTGTGACTCTTGAAGGAACAGAAAACTTCATCTTCTTCCCAAGGAGAGGCTGGTGGATTTGAATTGCTGACTTTGTCTTTAGCAGCCCTACCAATCATCTCTGTGTCCTCAGTGTCCTTACACCAATACTCCAGAGACAGAACGATCTACTATTTAGAATATGTACTTGAATTTTGCTAGTCTATTCAAAAGTAATCTACTTTGAGCACAATGGAACAGGGTCAGAGAAGATATGCTTCATGGATAGGTCAGTGTAGGCAGGGATACCACCTCCCCAGCCCCCCACCCCCCCCCCAAAAAAAAACCAGAATTATGCTGAGCAGAGAAGAGCCTTCATAGTTAGCATTGTCCTGCTAAGCAAGCATCAAACAATTCGCTCTGAGATAGTGCACCCAGTGGAGTCACCTGGGAAGGTTCTTTCTGATAACAGTTATAATTTTGTATGTGTGTGAAAGCAGTTTTGCATGAACCTCGTTTTTTTAATGTTTGTTTGTTTGTTTTGATGGCTGATTTAAGAGAACAGCATGTGGCTGTGATAACCGCAAGGTTACAATTTGAAACCACGAGACACTCTTCTGGAGAAAGATGAATTTTTTCTACTTCCTTGAAGAATTGCAGCCTCAGAACCCCACAGTGGCAGGTCTACCCTGTCCTATAGTCACCAAGTGTCGGCATCGCCTTGAAAGCTGTGAGTGTGGCCCCTGTTTGCTGGTTTTCTCTTATTTCATTTATTGCACACCATGTGATATGTGTTGTTTTTGTCTTGAATCAACAGTGACATGTCTATCAGATTCACGTGTCTGGGAATCAGGTAATTAGACAAATAGTAATGGGAATATGTGCTTATGTACGTTGAACTTTTTTGTTAAATGGAGTTGTGTTGGGAGCATATATTTAATCTAAGGAGACCTTTTTTGTTGTTATTAACTTATGGGCTTTTTAAAAAAGAAGTTGTCCCTCAGGAGATCATTGACAATTATTATTGTTACTCTTTAAAGGTGATCTGTTTCAATTAAAGGCAGGTACTCTACCTTATTCAGGGTTGTGTTTACTTAATTACTTGTGCTGTTTTGTTGGGGTGATTTAAATGGGACTTTTCAGAAGGAACTAGATTCATAGATGCCTGGGAGAAAAAGAAAACACTCCAGTTTTTTCTTTTAACACTTTTAAGTTTTTATAAAATGATAGCCTATTTGATATATTAAAAACAGAAACATTAATTTTAATTCATCATGTTGCACAGTAGAGACTGACTAAATGTTAATAGGATTCTTCTTGAGCAATCAGTTCTCCGTGATTAACCTAAAAATTGCCCAAACCTTGTTTACTCTTCGTTTGTAAGTGAAGAAAAAAGCCATAAGGAGTAAGACAGACTTGGATTAATTTACTTTCTGATCTGCATTAAAACTTGCCATGTTGATTCATAATCATTATATTCAATATTTATCCTGACAAAACAACTTAATTTTGAGAATAGATCATTGGGAAATAATTCAACACCAAAGGTATCCTACTTCATAGCTACAATTAAGTTGTGCAGACAATACTGTTTCATTTATTTTCTTTCCTCTCCAGTTAATAAAGAAAATGGGGAAAATGCAACCTCTGAAATCTATGTGCAGTCTCCTTTGAAGTATTTTTTAAAAGACTAAAATAGGTAGCTTGTGGTTTATCACCATCTAGTGGACATGCTTTGTAATGACAAGTGGAGACCGAGGAGACAAAGAAGCAGAACTTGGAAGTAAAAATTCTACTCTGTGGGCGCGCCTCGTGTCAACGGAAACTTTTCATAATTTCCTTGTGAGTGAGGTCGCACTTAGGCATAATGTGACACCCATCAAAGAAGACATCTGATTATATGTTCAAATGTGAGGAAAATCTCCGTTTATTTTTTAAGAAACAGGAGTCTGAAAAATGAGTATACAAATACATTTCTCCCATTTAAAAACTTTCCCCCAAATGTGAAAACAGCAAGATCACTTTCAAATGGCTAAATAAATGATGCTAACTTTAAGGAAATAGTTTTGGCCAAAGATTATTGATCGATACAAAAATAACCATCTTTGTGTCCTCACTTCTCAAAGATACACTTTTTTGTTTGTTTGTTTCTTTTTAATTCAGCTGTTGATGTGGGAGAAAACAGAAGAAATGCCATGATAGGTCTGTTGATGGTGAGGTCCTAGCAGCTGTGACGTCTGTGTGCAAGGGAAAGGGCGTTCACGAAAGCAGCGCCGACGCTCGGGAAGACGGTAGACTGCACAGAATCTGCAGTCATCCACGTGGTTCCGTGACTGTTCAGAGGAAACTTCATGATAGACGTAGGAGGGAAGGACAATTAAACTTCAGTTGAATAAAAGAAGCTGCGAGCACTTACAAAAGCAGCACAGGTTCTCAAAACTATCTAGGACAAAGATAAGATTCAGATGCAAAGTTTCTAGCCAAGTGCAGGTGGTGTCTGGCTTTATCAAATTGCCAGCTGACAAGGGGGACACGTGGGACATCTCGGATTCATTGTGGGGATCTGCCTCTTCATTCACTCTTTCAGGGAGCGGGGAAGGGGCAGCACCAAAGAGTTTTTAAGCCAACGACACACTCTGATCATTACAACCGTGAATAGAAACTGTCATGCCAAGAGAAAAGCAAGATTTTTTAAGAAAAGCAGAATGGAATACTATCTTTTGAGCTGAGTGAAGATTAGACATTTATTTAGAAATGTTTGGAATGTCAAGTAGAAATGGAGAGCTAGGGATAACAGTGCATCGCTTTGTCCATTGCGGAAAGGAGAATGGAATTCCATATGAAAAGAACAAGAGAACAAGCGGAGAAGAAGCCAGCGAGCACCTCGATAGGGAAGTTCAGAGAAGTTGGAATCGATTGAAAATAGTTCCCGTCCGGGTTGTCTCTGATCCACCACAGGCAAAAATAGCCTTACTTTGAGCGAGGTTGTAATCTGGCTGCATGCTTAGAAAGTAAAGCTGCTCCTTGAACTCTCAGTATTATACAATTAAGAGCTTCAAGTCAATAGATAAGCAAATTTTCAGAAACCATGCATATCAAATGAAATGATGGCTTTAATCCACAATGATTATCTGCTGACCTTAAATTCTTCCAGATTCTAGATATTCCAGAGATGAAAGTAATGTATGCATCACTATCAAAAGGTATCTATATATTAGATCTATCCAGAAAGAAAATAAGGTTGAGTTTAGTATAACAGCGAGTTTATGTCTTCTTCTAGAGCAATATTTGTCATTATGTTCATTTTAAATTAAGCCTATCTATAATTGAAATTCTGGATAAACATGGATTTTTTTTAAAAAAATCTGTCCTTAAATTCCAGTAATGCAAGATATGTTTAAATTGACTAAAAGATTCTATCAAAATATAATATCCCATAGGTGCCATAGACACTATACCAGATATATCACAAATAATAGTTTATAGCTTAAAGTATCTTCGAAAATTAAAGAATTCAACTAAATGCTACTTGTACATTACGTGATGGCCCATTTACCCATTCAAAAATGTATATTGAGCTCATTAGATTTATTAGAGAACAGAATTCCTGGCTCTCTCATTAAACATGATTTTAGCTTATGACAGTGATATTCAACCCAAATGAAAATGTTATCCTTTGAAATGTGGAACATTTGCTATTAAATTTACCAGTATAGTTTCCTCTGTAGGTCTAAGAATTATCATTTGAGGAAAACAAGTCTGAGAGATACTAAATAAATAAAATTTAGCTGAACGCTTTAGAGTTCAAAGATATTTTAAGTTACAAACTGATATTTGTGATGTACCTGAGATAGTGAATATGGCCCCTATATTTCTGATAGAATCTTGTAGTTAGTTTAAACATATCTTACTTAGCCAGAATTTAAGAAGAGGATCTTTTAAAAATCCTTGTTTCCCCAGAATTTTAATTTTAGATAAGCAGGTTGATTTTAAAATAAAACTATCGTGTGGGATGGAGTACTGTTGCTACAGAGGGATTCCAGGCCTATGCCTCGCTCAAGAAGCCGACTGACATATCTTGCTCTCATGGAGTGACTGCTAGGCTCGAACATCTGACTGTTCCATAGCAGCCAACTTTGTTAACCACTGTGTCACCAGTTCATTTTTCATGCCCTTTGATCATGCGTTTTTATAATACTTAGGCTGGGAGCTTTCACTAAAATGCCCACTGTTTCCAAGCACACGCACGCATGTATTTTTAAACTCGGTTATGACAAAAAGTGGAAGCCATCAAATTCTACACCACTGATCGCTGATCGCTGAAAGAACTTTGTCCTTCCTGGAGTGGGGGGCATAGATTTTGCACCTAATTGAATACTGACTGTGCAATGGATTAGGGCTCTCAATGATTTTCTGATTTAGATGACTAACTGAGAATTTCCATAGGGCGGAGTGCAATTTACTTGTGTGCCCCAATTAGCAGTGCTAATTAGGGCACAAAATCGGCTAACACTGGGTCTTGATTTTGTATCAGGCACCATTCAGGGGATGGCAAACAACCAGCAAGACTCTGAGAGACTACTTGAGCCTCTTTCCCCCTCTCATTCATGAAAGCCCACCGGAAATCAGTGTTGGTTTTAGAGGGAATGTACAGTCTGTGGGTGATCAAAGGAGATAGACTGTTGAGGAGGTGGTGACCATCGTGAGAAGGCCCCGGCCTGGGCTGCCTTGCGTTCTGTTATCCTCGGGCTGCCATGTGATGTCGCTCCCTTGATGGTAACTAGCCCTGCAAACCAGATCTGAAAGCCTTAAACTCATGGAAAGACAGAAAGGCCGTGGAGGCCGGAGGAAGGTCTGATGTCCTCGGGGGCTGAAGCTGAACCCCAGTGCAGCTTTTCTTGTAGCAAGAAACACACGGAAGTATACATAGGGAGGCATTGAACCTGCCGGAGAATGCGTGTCATGTTTTCAAAGATGATTTGTTTGTGAGGCCCATCCAGCCACATAATGTAATTTTCTATCTGTGCTTCACAGGTTTTCCTGACCATTTTTCATGGTCTTTCATGGGTCCACAGACCCACATTTAAAGAATAAGACATTTTAGCACATTTGTTTGCCATTTGAAAGTCCAACATTTTCTTTAGTCTAATATTGCATTTTCTGATATTTATTCATTTAATAATAGGCTTCAATACAAACACATAGTAATGTTAGCAAAAGGGCAAGCGCAGTGAAAAGCCTTTTGAAAGAGAGTCGGCCAGCTTTTCAAAATGCAAATTGGGAATCTTGTTAAAACATGATTGTGCATAGGACCTTTACCGAATGAAAACAACTCTTCTTAAAAACCTGCCTTGGCTTTGCTAAAATTATATCAGCGCAAAATCACTATTGCAGATTTTTTATTCATCTGTCCTCTGAGGATTACTGCAGGCCCTGAGCCAGGACTAATACAGGTGAGTGGTGATTGTGAAGGCAGGCACATTTGCAGCAGAAATCAAACAACAGGTTCATGGTGCATGTAATGTAGAGGAGTGCTCAGATATAAGTCAGCTAGTGTTTCTAAAATCACCTTGCACAATTATAGCACTAATAGCCAGTACTTCAAAATCAGTAGAAGGAGAGCTAGTCATTCTCCGCCCAACTGTGAAGGTCCCTTGCTCCTTTGCCATGCAGAGCCTTTACAGTGTCACTAAAGTTGTTTGTTATTGTGGAACTAAAGTGAATCTGGCCCACAGTATCCTCAATTGTCTAGCATGCATGTGAAAGTTGGACATTGCATTCTTTAGACAACCCAAAGAAAAGTTGATGTGATTGAAATATGGTGTTGGCAAAGAATATTGAAAGTACCGTGGACCAGGCAGGGAAAAAAAAACAGAGAAATGATCTCAGAAACAAAGCCATAATAAGTATAGGTGTATACAGATGTAAATACAGTAATTCATGAAAACAGAGTTATGGCCCCATGTACAAGTACTTGCACAGCAATACACTGAAGTAGTGGACAGACATCGTGCCTCTGTTCATGCACTCCCTCAATGCAAGAACGCTTGGGTCTAATAATCTGCCTGTGGGAGTTACACAATCTGGTGTCAACTTTTGGAGGATGGTGGACTGACACACCAGCATTCTGTGATGCTCACCCTCTCACAGCACAATCACTGAAAAACAAAATTGTTGCATAAGCAAATGTGGTGAAGAAAGTGGATGGTGCTCACCTGTAAAAAGATGTAGCATCTGGGATCTTAAAGGCTTGCAGTTAAACAAGGGACCATCTTGCAAAGAAGCGACAAGCCCACTTGGAAGAAGCACACCAGCCTGTGTGGTCATGAGATGTCAAAAGAATCAGGTAACAGACATCAAAAGACCCCACACACCCACTCACCCACTCAAACAAGCAAGCAAGCAAACAAACAAACAAACAATATTTTGCTGAAAATGAGTGGAGTCAGAGCAGAGACTCAAAACCCATGTGTAGGCAATGGTACATCCCCTCACAGAAGGGTCACAAGAAAGGGATGAGCTAACCAGGGTGCACTGATGAAAAACACAATATTCCTCTGGTTCCTTGAGGCCTCATTACCTACCACTATCATGACCCCAGTGCTGCCTTTCACTGTTTGCTAGATCAGAGCATGTGCACAGGCACAGATAAGCGATAAGAACTCAGGATACATGGAATTCAGAAATAGGAATGGCAGTAGAGGTACCAAGAAGTTAAGGGGAAAGAGGGATGAGGAGGGGAGGAAGGGGAAAATGATAGCAATGATTAACACATAACCACCACCAACCAGGGAGACAAATCACAGAATCCATGGGCAGTTGGTTTTAGATATGAAAATGATTTTTAATTTATCAAGGGGTCATGAGTGAGGGGGAGGGTAAAAAGAGGAGCTGATACCATTGGAAAATAAATGTGTAGAAAATAATGGTGGCCACATATGTACAAATGTGTTTGATTCAATTGATTTCTGGATTGTTATCAAATCTGTGAGAGCCCCCAAGAAAATGATCTTTTAATTAAAAAAAGAAAGAAAGTACCATGGACTGCCAAAAGAACAAAGAAACCTCTCTTGAAAGAAGTACAGTCAGAAGGTTCCTGGGCGACAAGGACAGTGAGATTTTGTCTCACTTTGGCCATGTCACCAAGAGTGGCCTGTCCCTCTGAAGGACACTGTGCTTGGGGAAGCAGAGAGGGAACAAGAAAGAGCAAAGCCCTCTGTGAGACGGGTTAACATACAAGCTGCAGCAATGGGCTAAAATATAAAAGCAACGCTGAAAACAGCCCAGGATCAGACAATATTCCATTCTCTTGTACACAGAATTGCAAAAGTCAGAACCACAACAACAACAAATGACTTGTAGTCTCAGACCTGTTGGTCCGATATGGCATTATCCTATGGATGCCAATACTAAGCAGAATTCTCATCATGTTAAATCCTTTTGAACATTACAGAAATCTGTCACTTAAAATAACTAAAATAACTTAAAATAACCAAAATGTAATTCAGTTAAAAAGGGTTCCTTTGAAAGTAAAGTCAAAATTAAACTGATTTTCTATCTTCAGTGTTTTGAGCATTGTAAAGAGAGCAATTATTCTTTTCTTTCTGCTAGTGAAAGAACTTACAGATCATTAAGAAATGAACTATAAAATAAGAGTGCCATTGTATTGTGTAGTTGTATTTGCAAATTGTTTGGTTCAGATACTTTTTAACTTAATGATTAAAAACTATTCAATCCCAAATTTATATTGTTGACATGTATATGTGAAGGAAAGAAAAAATTAGGATGAAAAAGAGGGATTTCAATGAAGAGATAGAAGACAATAAAGAGAGGAGAAAGAAGAAAGGGGAGACAGAATGAGAAGGAAAAGACAGAAGGAGGCGAGAGGCTCAGAAGGAGACTACAGTGTCTTTATTGTCACCATGAAGTCTTGTATTTAGTCATACTGGAAAATTCTCCCATCAAGAATTGTCTTTTTAGTACATGGTGACAGCTCTAGGGTATTTCATAGTTTATATCACTCTTGAGGATTTTGTCTATATTTGAGTTTATATATCATTTTTCTTTAGCTTTTATAAAATTGAAAATCTGCACCTTAGATTACAAATTTGTCATTGATTGCTTCAATTCTGTTCACGCATTTGAGTAGTAACACAATCACAATGACTCAAATGTAACATGTTGTTTGCTCAAAAATTCAGAAGATAAAAACTTTCCCAATTTCAGGAAGAAAAGTGGGATATTTCTGCTCCTCACGGAGTTTCAGCAGAGGCCTCATTTAGCACATCAGAAACATATGACTTTGTGAATTTTATCAGAGTATATGCATTTTGCTCTAGTTTGTCTATAAAATCTTAACATCTACTGCCCATCAGATAGGACTGTAATCTAAAGATGATTCAATAGCAATTGATTCCAACTATTTATCTTTATCCTTTATAATATTCATAAATTTACATCTCTTGTGGTTTAAGTTTAATTATCAACACACTGCAG
>PVJH01026913.1:0-29413 GCA_004026705.1 Nesogale talazaci
AACCCTTACCTCACTCCATGCACAAGAAGAAACTCAAGGTGGATCACAGACCTCGAGGTAAAACCCCAAACTATTAGGGCCATCAATGAGGGACTGGGGACCAACCTGAGAACCTTGGAGCAGGGAATACATAGGCTGGTGGTTCTCAACCTGTGGGTCGTATCCCCTGTGGGGGGTAAAGTGACCCTTTCACATGGGCCACCCCATTCATAACAGCAGCAAAATTACAGTTACAAAATAGCAATGAAAATAATTTTCTGGGGCTGAGCCCCGGTGGCGTAAGTGGTTGAGTGTGGGACTGTGGCCCGCGGGCTTGGCGGTTCAAATCCAGCAGCGGCTCTCAGGAGCAGCCCTGAGTAGCGCCCACGACCACCAGAGGCAGTGATGTCCCCCAAAATAATAATAATAATAATAATAATAATAATAATAATATTCTGGGGCTGAACCCCGGTGGCATAGTGGCTGTGTTTGGGACTGCGGCCCACAGGGTTGGTGGTTCAAATCCAGCAACAGCTCTCCAGGAGCAAGGCTGAGCCTCCTACTCCCACCAAGGGGCAATGATGCCCACAAAAAAAATAATTTTCTGGTTGGGAGGGGTCACCACAACATGAGGAACTATAGTAGGAAGGCATTAGGAAGGTTGAGAACCACTGACATAGACTATCAGAAATAGGGAAGGACGCAAACACAGAAGAGTCACAAACTAACAAGTGGGATATACTGTAGATTAAACACCTGTGTACATTGAAAGATTTCACCAAGAGAATAATAAGAGAATCCACAGACTGGGAAAACGTCCTTCTGTGGACAACACATAAAACAAAGGCCTTATCACTAAAATCTACAATATTGGGCTGAGCCCCAGTGGCGTAGTGGTTGTGCGTGGGACTGCGGCCCACTGGGATGGAGGTTCAATTCCAGCAGTGGGGCTGGGCCTCCTACTCCGACCCCCAGACAGCAGTGATGCCCCCCCCCAAAAAAAACTACAATATTTTGCTAGCTTACAATAAGAAGAAAACTAACTGTCTACTGAGGAGGTGGGCAAAGAACCTGAACAGAAGTTCAGAGCAAAAATATGGATGGCCAATAAACATGAGAAAATGTTCCCACTCGTTAGCCATAAGAGAAATGCAAATGAAAACAACTATGAGATACCACCTAACACCCTCAAAGGTAGCCCAATTCAGAAACTCAGAAAGTAACAACTGTTGGAAAGGCTGTGGGGAGCTAGGAACTCTCCTCCACTGCTGGGGGGCAGACCTGCAGGTATGTACAGCCATGACGGAAATTGATTTGGTGATATCTAAAACAGATGAAAATCAAGCTACCTACCATATGACCCAACAATCTCCCTCCTGGCATATACCCAGAAGAGGCAAGAAACAAACCACTGCCAGACATCTTTGCTTCAATGTTCACAGTGGCACAGTTCACAACGGCAAGGAGTTGCAAACAACCCATATTTCCATCAACGGACAAATGAATCAAAAACCCGGGCTGAGCCCTGGTGGCGTAGTGGTTGTGCGCGGGACTGCGGCCCACTGGGATGGAGGTTCAATTTCAGCTTACAGGAGCAAAGGCTGGGCCTCCTACTCCACCAACAGAGGGCAGTGATGCCTAAGAAAAAAACTAAAAAAAAAAAAAAAAAAGGACCATCAAAAACCCATGTAACATACATACAATGGAGTACTACACATCCCTAAAAAGTAGTGAGGAAAGCATGAAGCACATCGCCATATGGGAAGGCCTGGAGGAAATCACGCTAAGCAAAGTAAGCCAAGCACAAAAGGGCAAGTACAATATGAATCCAGTGAGGTAAGCTTTAAAAATGGGGCATGGGGGAAAAGCTACTATATACTTGCATTCCTGGGGTGAGGTCTAGGTGCTATGGCAGAGACCAAATCCAGTCCAGGAATACATTTGGCAACCAACTAAATAGGAGGGAAAAGAGAGAAAAAAAAGACATGGTCAGTGGGGAACAGGGCACTAACCCACCCAAGGGAAGGTTATTGTTTATATCTCCACGGGAGGGAGAGAGAGGCCAAGCTTCCACCAGACGTGCACACCGGCATGTAGCAGGAACCAATAGACAGGTCTACGGGGCCGACCCCAAGCCCAACTCTGTGGAACGCCCCCTCCCTCCAAGAAGAATTGGCTTCTGAAGCTGCCGCTCGGGGAGAGGAGGCACATCTGATCAGAGAACACAGGAGCAAATGAAGGGAGAGGCAGAGAGAGCGGAGTGCATCCTGGTCCACCAGGCCCCGAGGACGATATTCCCGCCCAGAGCAGACAATGCAGAGGGTCATAGGGCCAACGCCGTCAGGAGACAGGACGTTCTTCGCTGACATAGAGTGCTCGAGGGACGACACTGGAAACACAGTGCCGGAATTGTGTCTGATTTGACCTGCCACACTAGGGTGAGACACTAAAGGTGTGCAACAAAGCAGCAAGGGGAGCCCCGGGGAGACGAACATAGACTGTGGGGCCAGAGTGTGGCACCCCATCAGACTCAACTGGAAAACACTCCTAAAGGTCAAAAACCAAACTTGGATCTACATAAACACTTTTCCTTTTTTGCCATTGGCTTTCTTTTCGTTGTTATTTTGTTTTTGTCTTCAATAACGAGACTAGAGATACCAGGAGAGCAAAGGGAAGTTGGAGAGAGAAGGCAGAATCCATTGCAATGATTGATACATAAACCCTTCCCCCAGGGGGATGAGCAACAGAAAAGTAGGTGAAGGGAGACAGCAGACGATGAAAGATATGAAAGCAGTAATGATTTATAATTTATTAAGAGTTCTTGGGGCTGAGCCCCGGTGGCGTAGTGGTTGTGCGCGGGACTGCAGCCCACTGGGATGGAGGTTCAATTCCGGCTCCCAGGAGCAAAGGCTGGGCCTCCTACTCCCACCGCCAGAGAGCAGTGATGCACCCCCCCCCCAAAAAAAAAAAAGAGTTCTTGAGCTGAGCCCTGGTGGCGTAGTGGTTGTGTGAGGGACTGCAGACACAGGGCTGGGGTTCAAATCCAGCAGCAGCTCTCCAGGAGCAAGGCTGGGCTTCCTACTCCCACCAGGGCAGTGATGCCTCCCCCCCCAAAAAAAGTAAAAGAGTTCTTGAGGGAGGGTGGGGAGGGAGTAAAAAATGAGCTGATCCCAAAAACAAAAACAAAAAAACAAAAAAATGAGCTGATATCAAAGGCTGAAGTAGTAAGAAAATGTTTTGAAAATGATGATGGCAACATATGTACAAATGTGCTTGGCACAATGGATGGATGGATTGTGATAAGAGCTGTAAGAGCCCCCAATAAACTGATTTAATTTTTTGTTTTGTTTTGTTGTTTTGTTTTGGGGGGAGGCATCACTGCCCTCAGGTGGTTGTGAGAACTACCCAGCGCTGCTCCTGAGAGCTCCGCTGGATTTGAACCGTGAAGCCCGTGGGCCACAGTCCCTCACTTAACCACTTACACCACCGGGGCTCAGCCCGATGATTTAATTTTTTTAAAAAAAGTTACAACACTGGAAGCCATCAGCCCTACAGGGTCACTATGAATCAGCCCATTTGCAATGGGTAGGGCCCACCTGGGACGGCAGAGGCTGTCCAGAGCACCTGTGAGCAAAGTCGCTGCTGGTCCTGCCAGTGCTTCCTTCATGAGCACATGCTTGTAGAAGCTGGCAAGGAGGAGAGCAGGTTTCTGGGCTCCCGTGTTCTCTGCCTTCTTCAAGGCCCAGTTCCCATCTCACTTTCCCGTTTTGCAAACTGTTGATCTCCTTCGGACCCCAAGGCGAGGGGCACCCTGCCGAAGGCATCTTGCATTCTGTAAGTCTGGCCGGGCAGGTGGCTCTTCAGGCTGCAAGTCCGTCCAGGGTGAAATGAGGACTGATTTGCCTGTTTCTCCTGCAGCTGCTCCCACAGGTCCTTGCACAGGGTGATGGGAGCAGATAGTGGCGGCTGGGGTCTCCCCACAGGGGCTCAGGACATGTCCCAGTGTGGTACACAAGGATATGATGGAAAAGCTCAAAATATGAGCCTATTCTTGCCTGTTCAGCACATGCTTACAGAGTGCTGTGTGCTGGGCCCTGAAGGCCAAGCCAGCGAGGCACTGACCTTCCCTTGCGAAGGCCGTCCAGGACTGGGGAGGGCAGCTGTTGCTGGGGGGCTTCAGCCTTGTCCTACCCAGACCGCTCCACACTGAGCCAGGGGTTGGCTTTTGGTTTCTTCACCTCCCCGATCACCGATACTTTGAAATCCTGGCTCCCTGCACGCTTGTCCGGTATAATATTTAATAACTTCTTAAAGCTCCACCTTCAGAAAGCCTGGACGGCCCAGTGGTCCAAGCGGTTAGCCAAGAAGCTGGCAATTCATATCCCCCCCTTCCCGGGGGTTGTGGGGGCACCTCTGCATGAGTTGTCTTGGCAGACTGCAGCCACAGAGCCCTCAAGGCTGCTCAAGCCTGTCACAGCACCTGGCCATCTCAGAGTGTCTTTCTTGTCTGATGTCTGGGGGGAAAAAAACAAACCCACCCATTTGTTCTGTCAATCGCTCTGAGGAGGACTCATAGAGGCTCTGATTCCCCCTGTGAAAGGAAGCCAGCTGGAAACGAATGAGATCCTGTTGGAGTCCAGAAACTCCTTCCTAGCCCACCCCCTCCTCCCCACCTCTCTAACGGGCTAAGCTTCATTCTATAGTTCTCCGAAAGCAGAGGAGGCAGGAGGCCCTCTGCGGAGAACAGCCCCTGGAGGGAGGCTCCCGGAAGCCCCTACTCAGGCCTCAGCACTCCTCTTGGTGGGCTCTGCTCCCTCCAGCCCCACTCTCCACAGGAAGGAAGGTTGAGCTGAGTGTGTCACCGGGCAACATCAACACGGATGCCCCATCTACCCTGACAGCCTAATTCATTTACTGCAAAGAGATATAATAAAGTCTGTTTATTACAGCAATTAACAGAGCAGCACTTGCTGGCACGCTTTGCAGCGGCAACCACCAGCAAAGTGCTCACTCCAGGTGCATAGATTTGGGAAACGGTACAATGAGAGCCAAAAGGAAACCAATTAGAAGCTTGGTAAATGGGTCCCAGCCACCCCAGGAACATTAGCCACCCAAGAGTCAGTTCAGGCAAGGGAGACTCTCGATGATGTGGTATCGACTGTGAGCTCATGGGGTTAAGTCCCATCCTATCCCTGAGTCTGCCAGCCCCAGGTGCTGGACTCAGTGGGGAGCATTATCGATGTTAAGCACTGTTGCCTCTCAGGATTGAGGAACCAGATCAGAGACAGAAGAGAACCAGGGAGGAGGGACACAGAGAGAAGATACTTCTTCCAAGAAGCCCTGCCCTCAAGAGCATCCTCCATGTTCAAATCCTCAGAGACACAGGCCTGCCCGAAGTGCCAGGGAGCAGCTTGAGAAAGAGTCACACTTGCTTGGGCAGAAAGGCTGGCTAGGGACACAGACCTCCGTCGCCCCAACTCTTGGCAGGGGGACAGGAGAAAAAGAACTTGAGTGTTCCCGTGACCGAAGAGTCGTGGATTGCTAATTAGGCGAATGAATTTTAGTTCGCCATCCCCTTAGGAGAGGCTGGGGCCTGCCATGTACTCAAAGGCCCTGGCCTAGAGCCAGGTCTGGCTTTCCCAAGCCCAGCCCCACTGCTGGAATTGAACCTCCGTCCCAGTGGGCCGCAGTCCCGCGCACAACCACTACGCCACCAGGGCTCAGCCCCACTTGATTATTTTTACCCCCTCAAAGATTCTCATCTAGCTATGGCTGGCATCTGTCTCTGCCCCCACGCCCAGCACCTTCCTACAAAGCCAAAACCTCTTTTCAAATGCACAGCCCCTGGTAAGGACAGAGTACCCAGGAAGCACAGGCTTCCGTATGCTTCCTTGACCAAGCGTTCACAAGGATCCTTGACGTGGTGATAAGACATGAACCTGTTCCCCACGGTTTACTCTTTCCGTGCAAGGAAGCCTGTGCTGGCCTTGCGTGTTCCACACGAGTGTGGGCACTGTGGGTCCCCGCCTGGTCTCCTGCCCTCCCCTCCTTTCTCAGGCCTCTGGGAGAGGGCACTGTGTCTGAGGATGAGGGCAGAAGCTAGCCTGGGCTCTCTGGAACCAAGAATGTCAGAGCTTTGAGCATCATGAACAAAGGGATAAAAATAGCAGCGTTGCCATGGCAGCGAAGGCTGGGAGCGTCCTGAGGATCTCTGTCTGGGTCCCGCCATCTCCCCCTCCTGCCTTCCTCCCGCCCCTCAGACAGATCACAGGGATGAGGGGCGGGGTGGGGGGAGGCTGCGGGAGGGAAGGGATACAGCAGGAGAAGCCCATCACGAAGACTCCTGGACCTTTTGGGAGATTTCGTCCACATGGGTTCCTTGAGGGATGACACCCCTCTCCCTCAACCCTCCTGAGAGCTAGTTCCCTGACCCCCTGGGCTCTCTGGTGTATAGCTATGGTCTCTGGCCCATTGGGGGCATCTGATCCCAGAAGAATGTAAGGGGGGGGGGGTGGAAAGAAAAAAAAGAATGCAGGGAAGGGGGCCTATGCAGGACTCACCTGGTCTCCCACCCAGTGGACCCTGGTGCTTTGGAGAAGGCCTGGAGGCACTTGAGGATTCACAGATGAGTCAGACACATGGTCCCAAAGAACGGGCCGAAGGAGCTGTCTGGGAAATGGTGAGTGGGGTCAAGGGCTTAGGGCCATGGCTGCTAACTGAAGGTGGGATGCGGCAGTCCACGCAAGGTGCCTCAGAAGAGAGGCCTGGTGACTCACTTTGAGAAGACCCCACCCCCTGAACGAACATCCCGTGGACCATAGCTCCATCCTGACACACACAGGGTCACCACCGGCAAGATTGGGCTCCAGGGTGATTCGCCATGGTTTGTGCTGGGAGCAAGGTGGCACCAGGGATGCTGTCTACCTCCCGCTCCTGGCTCCTGGCTTTGCCTCTGAGGGAGAGAGCAGTCTCTCCTTGGGGGCAGATGCTGCCTGGCCTTTGATTCCTGAAGGGAGGACAGCCTGGCCACCTGCTGACCCCAGGCCGCAGTCTTCAGGTGAGCACCAGCCTGTGGAGTGCCCGATCAGGAGCCGGCACAGGCCCGCAGGCCAGTGAGCGCCTCCTCTGGGTGAAGGCCCCTCGATGCTGCTGTGAGCCTCTCGTGGGTCTGTCTCTGCCCGGATCTGATGCCATGTGCCCTGGCACAGCATGCCTTCCTGTGAAGCGGGCCGGGGATGGGGCTCACTGCTACCGTCTGCAGAGGAGGCTGGGAGAGAGGAGGAAGAGGGTTCCCAAGGTCAGGAATCCACCAGGGCTCTCAGGCCGGGAAGGCTGCACAGTGAGGTGGGGCAAGACCAAGAGCTTCCTTCCAGAATGTGGACACCTGCAGTGTGCCGGGCTGAGAGGAAAAGGGAGGTGGGGGAGGTGCGGAGACTTACTCACCTAGGACGGGGCTGCAGGACGGAAGAGACGGAACTGCAGGGAGGCTTGGATCCTTGCTGGGGGCACCTTTGCTTTCCTTCTGACACCGCCCCCCTCCGTCAATTCTTAGTCTGCCTCACTCCCCATTCACACCATCACCGCTTGCCACATGCCCAGACCACACCAGCCGGAGCTCTGGCCCATGGCCCTGGGCACCACTGAGTCTACTTCCCAGATCCCAAGAGGACTCGAAGAACATGAATGCAGTACCTTCTTCCCAGTGCAGAAGGGGGCTCTTCAGGCCACACTCACTAGAGCCCACACGGGCCAGTCTGGGAGAGCTGGCTTGGCGGTCTGGGCTCTCCCATGCCACGTATCAGTGAACTTATTGCTCTTCCCTTTATTGTTTCAAAATAACAATCTTATTTTATAAGTCTATTGAGCCATGTGTTACATTAAATAAAACACACCAAAAAACCCTCCCTGGACATGGAGGAAATGATCTTCTAATAAAAAAGGCGTCAACCTGAGACAAGAAGCCCCCTGGATCCTGTGTCACTGAACACTCAAGTCCCCACAGGGCCTCAAGAACCGGTCACACCTCTTGGTCCTCATTCCATAGCCCGCAGCATGAGGGCATGGGACGGACTCCCTTTGACTGGTGAGGGAATTGGAGGCCCAGGACCCAACACCCTCTGCCTCACCATCTTCTGCCAACTGCCCTTGCCTCCCCCAGGAGCTTGAGCCCCCAAAGTCGTCTCTCCCGGGGGAGCAGTAGGAATTAGAAACGGGGCACAAAATGATCCCACCAGCCCTCCAGGATGGCGCGACTCAGGGTGGCCAACAAGGCAGGCCTGCCCAAGAGGGGGCAGGAGGAAGAGATGCCTGGGCCAGAAGGCCCACGCCCTCTGAGGCCTGTGGACCCTGGGGCTGTTTCTGCCTGTCCTGATGAAATCCAATTGTGGGCTTCCCCGAGAGGCAGCGGTGGGGCCCGGATGTCTCGAGAAGGGCACCAGGGGTTGGGAGAAGGAGGAGTATGTCTTGTGGTCCTTTGAGCTGCGTCAGCCCGGCCTTGACCCTGGATGAAGAAGGGGCTTGGAACTTGGAAGTCCAAGGGAGCAGTCTGTGACCATCCTTCACGCGGAAGCGCCCTGACCTTGGGCCCTCTCCCATGTGCCCAGAGCGGGGCCGCCGCAGGCTATCCAGTGTCCCTTGCTCCCGGCACAAACCGGTACCAATCACCAAGGACGGCCTCCTTAGGGTAGGAGCTCTCCAACGGGCCTCCCGCCAAACCCCTGCAGCCGAAATTACAGCCAAGTGCTATGAGGTGCCAGCATGAAAACTCTAGCTCTCCCCTCACCCCCCACCCTCGGGTGCTCTCCACTCTCCTGACCTTACTTCCAGGGTGAGCCCATGTGGTCAGCGCAGAACACCCAACACCGCACAGACTCGGGGATACAGTTTCACCCTCCACCCCAGAAGCCGCCCCTCCAGGACTGCAGCCCCACAGCTAGTCGGCTCCGGCATCCGATGGAAGCCTCTCTGTCCGTCTGGCCTGAGCCAAGGCATTGTCCTGAAGGCTGAAGAGGCAGGGGGGCTTCCTCTACCCACCGGGTCTTCCTTGCTGCATGTGGCTGCTTCCTAGAGGGAAGGACTTCTGTTTTCAATTCTTTGGAAATCATGAATTGTAGGTGACCAGAAGCTGGGAGGTGGGGGCAAATGATGGGGCTGGGGATAGGGAAGAATTTTAAACTGGTTCCAGCCTCACAAAGGCAACCTGGATCTCCCCATACCTGAGGTGCCAGAGACCCATCTCCCAAAGAAAGGCGAGCACAGGGCGGGCCCGAGCCCTGTCCTCCTCTACCCAAGTCAACTGTTGTTCTACCCAGAATGCTAGAGGGGATCAGACTGAGCTGTTCTGGTGATGGAGTCTGCTGGAAGTGTTTCTGTCTGAATGCCCTCTAGCCCCTGAGAGGTCCCGGCACAGGACAGAAGGCTGTCTTGCCAAAATGGGTGGAGGAAGAGCAGGGAGGGAGGTAGCTGTGGGAGGAGGCAGGGGAGGGAATGTGGGCAGAAGGGAGGTAGGGGAGGAAGGAGGAGAGGAGGAAGAATTGGCTTCCTTACTACCACTGAAGCCATGCTGATGCTAGGGCATAGAACTGCCCCTGCGGGTTTCTGAGTCTACAAACTTTTTTTTTTTTAGGCATCACTGCCCTGGTGGTGGGAGTAGGAGGCCCAGCCTTGGGTCCTGTGAGCGGGAATCGAACCTCCGTCCCAGTGGGCCGCAGTCCCGCGCACCACCACTACGCCACCGGGGCTCAGCCCGTGCAAATCTTACAAAGAGAGCAGAGAGCTCCATCTTCCTCTTACAGAGCGGCTGGTGGTTTTGAACTGCTGACCTTGTGATCAGCAACAGAACTCGTGATAACTCTGGATGGGAGTAAAGCCTCCCCTTTTTCCTGAGGAACAGCTGGTGCTTTTGAACTCCTGACCTTGCAGTTAGCAGCCCAAAGGCCAAACTCACTATGCTACCAGGATGCAGGAGGGGAGGATATGGTATTTCATTTGCTTTGTATCACGGGGAAACGAACCCAGAAGGCTGCTGTGTCGTGAGCGTGGGAGAGAGGCAGATTAGGGCGGGGGTGGAGGTGGGCATAAAATTCTAGAGCCTGTGCCCCCCGCTACCCTAAAGGTTTCCCCTGAAGGCACCACACACAGGCATTTATCTCCTTATGGCTTCTGTGAAGAGGAGGGAGAGGGAGGTGGGTGAGGCACAGAAACAGAACATGGTCGGTGGGCAGCTTAGTCCAGGAAGGGGCCCCACAGTCTGGGCTTTGGAAGACTGTCCCTGAGGTGGGGAGTCAGGAGAGGGGACACAGGCACCTTCAAGTCTGTGCTGCCACTGGAGAAGTCCAGGTACCCTGGAGGAGGCGGTCACGGAGGCCAGGGCTGGAGCGAAGACCTCCTCCTGGTGTGTGGAGAAAGAGGCTCAGAGCAGGAGCCGGGAGCCGGCCACAGAGATCCCACACCCCAGCAGGCTAGGGTAGTGTCTTTGGGGCCTGGCACCATCTGGCTCAGACGGATGCCAGGAGGTGGCTGGGAAATCGCTAATCCCAAAGAGTGGCTTCCAAGGAAGCCCTGGCCTCAGGTGCTGGGTCCCAGGAGGGCCCAGCGGAGTAGAGCGCACCTCACCCCACTGTAGCTAGGCCTGCCTGGGGCCTCCCCAGGGTGCAGGGCTGCTACTAGGAGCTTCTCGCCTGTTCCTGGTTTATCACCAGCGGTCCGAGCCCCAGGCAATGCCTCCCTCAGGGGCTACCCTGGGAAGAGTCTCCGAGCCCGCAGGGCATAAAAAAGGCCGCCTTCATCCCAGCATTCCCATCTGCGAGGAGAGCTGCAGGGTTCCTGGCTTTCCACCACAGCTGGGCGGTTCCCGCCTCTCTCCAGGGAGGTTGGAAGTTAACAGGGATAGCCGGAGGGGGTCAGGGTCTTCCGGTGAGACTCAGGATGCATTTGGGGCTTCCTGCTTCCAACTGCCCGGGGCTTCCTGCTTCCAACTCCCAGGCAGAAGTGGGTGCCCATGGGCCTGGACCCCACGCTGGGGCCAAAGAGGAGGTCTTGCTCACACTGCTGTCTCCCTCTCTCGGTGGCGTCGGCCTTCCTCTTTCTTCCTCTTCATCTTGCAGAAACCGTGGAGACCGCAGAAGCAGGCAAACGTGAACTGGGGCATGCCCTAGGCCAAGCAAGGGCGGCTCACCAAGAAATCTGCAGGGAGGAGGGGAGGGGGGTGGGGTGGGAATATCGAAGATAGGCAGGAAGAGAGAAGGCAAGCTGGGATTAATGCTCCTCCCAGAACCCAGAGTCCTTGGCCAGACAGAAACCACGGCCACGCCCAGCTCCAACCTGACCTCTCACCCCATGGGGGAGGAGTCACGCCACCAAACAATAGCCTCTTTCAAACCTCCGTGTTTGTGGGGAGCTGATGTCATTGCTCGAATTGGAGCCTAGGCCAGTCCAGGGTGAGGAGAGAACGTCCTGGCTGCTGTCACCTGTCTCTTCCCTGCCCACCCTCCTATCACATCCCTGGTTGTGGAGCAGGGAGTCCCTGGCCCAAGCTCAGTTTGCAGAGGAAACAGCTGTGGATCAAGCCTCAACTCACCCCTCAGGTGACCCTGATCTGGAAAAGTCTTCATTGAAAAGCCCAAGGGAGGCAGTTCTACTCTGACACCAGAGTCGGGACTCCGTGTCAACAGTGGTTCATGCTGGCTCCTTTGAGGCTACACAATCCCAGCAGGAATCCTAACAGGCCTCTGAAGAAGCTCTCTCATCCAGTGTAGACTCTTCCCGCAGGACTCAGTCAGGGAGCTTGGCTTCCTTGGCACCCCCAACGCGCCCCATGTTTACAGGGAATACGGGCGGATCAACATGAATCTTCAGGCAGAGAACGGACAGTCCAAGGGGTCCTTCTGGCCAACCTCTGGGTTGAGCCAGGTACAAAAAGGCACATGCACACTTTCTTCTGTGGCACGGCCGCCAGGCTGAGGCAAGGTCACCATGCTTGTAGTTGGATCTCTTTACAAGCAGACTGCCGGGCCCCTCTTCTTTGATGCGGCTAGGGGGGTTCAAACTGGCAAGCCAGGTCAGTAGCCGACCACACACCATCTGCAACCCTCCCCCCACCCCACCCCCAGGCACATGGGGTCACCACCATGCGCTGGGACGGACATGACAGCAAGGGACTCCATGGTAATTTAGGCTGGGAGTGGGAGGGGGCTTCCCTCCAGAGCTCACCTGGCAATGTGCACTGAGGCTTTCTCCAACTCCCCGGCGGTCTCCCCAATACACAAACCTGCCTTAGAAAACAGGCAGTACTCCTCAGAAGCAGGGACGAGCACCCCAGTGGCTAAGGGACCCACGTACCAGGTGCCACCTGCTTAGACTCAAGGGTGGCAAGGCCTTCTCTTATGTACCTTGGGCATGTTATCAAGAAGGGTCAGTCCTTGGGGAAAGGACATGAAGCCTGGTAGAGGGTCGAGGATATAAGGAGGTGATGGGCAACACCAAGGGGCTAAACGTAGGTGGTGGTGCAGAGGGTCAGGCAGTGTTGCGTGTCGTGCATAGAACTGACTCAGGACATAACATCAACAGTCTCGGTCACCTGCAGATTCTGCCGGCTTGCTCCTCTGCCTGCCCCCGTTCCTGCGACAGAAGGCACAGGCCTGCGCTGACGTCAGCCAGAGCAGAGCAGCTGTGAGTGCAGGAGAACCCTCTGAGTGGGCGGTCAGGAGGCCCCGGGCCTGTTTACTTTTAAGAAGAACCTTGGGGACCAGAGGGTGACGGTTACCCAGATGCTGAGAGGGCATGGCAGCATAGTTTGGAAGAAAAAGGTCAGCACTGCACTTCTCTGATCCCTCTCGCAACAGATTGCCCTGAATGCCCCAGGCTGCAAATGCCAGGCACACCTGCACAGCAATTCCAATCTTAGAAGAGGCTGGCGTGCCCAGGTGGTAGCTCTCTGGATAGCTGCACAGGTCTGGCCAACCTCGCCCCGAAGGATAAGCCTCCTTCATGTTTCTCCAGGCAGAGCCGAGGGTCTGATTGGCAGTCTTCACCGAGGCGTCGGAACCTGCCCCCCATTCACCCTCACTGTCCTGGTAATACAGCTAATAGCTGTCGTTAGGAAGTGTTCCTGGAAGCCGGCTTTTTCAGTGGCCAGCTGGGTAGGCAGGAGGCCCAGCCTGAGTCAGCATGGGTAGGTGGCTGGTTATTTAATAACCTGCATTCCAGCACCGTTTACACACCCACTCTCCTGGAGTAGAGAGAGCAGAGTGCAATCGCCGGGTTATATATAGACCAAGCCACGACACAACTACTATATTTCTAGATCTATCTGTCGCAGTTATCTCTGGATCCCTACTGTGACAAACCTAGAGAGAGACTGGGAGCCAAACCAGGGCGGCAGTAGACCAGGCTCGATCCTTGGCTCTGACCCTGGCTGGCTTTGTCACCCTGGGCAAGTGGCCGTACCTCTCCCGCCTTCGCTTCCCATCAGTGGAACAGGGCACGAATCAAGTGTGAGCCCCTAGACCCAACCCCACAGGGCTGAATTCTAGTGTGAGGAGGACAACACCCCGGTGGCTTCCCAGGGTAAGCAGTCATTGTTTGACGCACCTTCCTCCCCTTTGCAGGGGAGATGGATGGGTGTTAAGGGCAGTCCCCGGAGCATTTCCACGATGGCAGGGAGAATCCCACAAGCTCAGCAACGCTGATCTAGGGCTGGGCAGGGGCTCATGATGAAAACGAGCCAGTGGCAAGAGCCTCTGACCGCCCTGTTCCCCTCACTCACGCCAACCGCAGGCGACCTGGACCTGCTAGCAGAGAGGTGTTGCTCAGAGCCCATGCAGCGCGTCCTCTTTAGGGAGGGGCCCCGTGAGCTGTTCCTGAAGATGCCCCTGGCAGAGACTATGGGTCGGACTTCCTGCCACATGGGTGGCTCTGAGTGGGACAACAATCACAGCTACTCCCCCACCCCAGGTCTGGGGCAATTCAAGGTCTTTGGGTTCCCAAGGTGCTGCCATCTTCTTTCTCTCTCCCCAACCCTCACTTCTCCCCCAGTACCTGCTCTTTCCTAAATAAGGAAGACCTGCCCCCTGCCCTCACCCACACAGATGTCTGTCCCTCCTCAAGGACTGGTCACCTTTGGGAAGAGGAGACAATCCTGGCCAGTCCACTCAGCCTACCACAGCAGGAACACATGTCAGAGAGGACGCTGGTGAGCTGGACCAGGGGCCTGCAAACTGGTCCCTGCCTCTCGGTAAGGTTCCAGGGTACTTCTTTCGAAGGTGGTGGTCGTGGCTGTGAACTGACACCCCTCGGCCCCATGGGGTGGAGTACAGCTGCCCAGAGGAGTTTCAAGGGTGGGACCTTTCAGAAGCCGGCAGCAGCTCTTGGCTGGGAATTGGACTCCCCATCAGCCCTTTCTGTGGTTAGCAAGCCAGCACTGAGGCCCCGGAGAGCTCTTAGGACAGAAAGCACAGGAAAGAGGGTCTGCCCACTTGGCTCTGATATCTGATCCAAAGTGGACTAGCCATCCCCTCAGGGGCTGGAAGAGGGCTGTGACCACCCCCACTCCCACCCGTAGGCAGAATCCTGTGCTAGTTCAGTGCCCGTGGCTACTGGGGCCCCTCAGCCATCATAGGGGAGCCCCAGGCCAGCTGTGCTCCCAGCAGACCTCCTGTGGACACACTGGGGTGTACTGCTTGACCCTTGCTAGAATGCTCAGACGGAGGTGGGGCGAAGTCAAGGCACACCCACTCTCCTCTGGAGGAAAGGGAGGTCTGAAGGACTGGCTGAGCCCCAGAGGCCAGCCCAGGACCGAATTCTCTCTGGCCCTCCCCAATCTGGCGTTCTCCCCAATCCCTACTGCTGGGGTCCGAGTCCAGGGGAAACTGAGGGATGAACACCATCCCAGAAAGAAGGATCAGAGGGAGGCGGACCCTGGATGAAGCTCCTGCCAGCTTGGAGCTGGATGTGTCAGGGCAAGTGATGAGGGAGGTGTGCCCACACAGCTGGGCAGGCATCAAGAGGAAGAGATGCCCAAAAGGCGCAGGGCATCAACCCACAGACCCCTCGCCACGCGGCTGCCCTTGAGCCTCCTCCCACAACCTCTCCATGGCCGACACCCTCCCGGGGCCCTGGCACGTCTGGCAGAAACAGGGCAGCAGGTCAGAACTGGCTGGCATACGTGGAGGGCCGAGTGGACGATGGGCCTGGGAACAGGCTCCAAACTCGGACCAAGCTCCCTGGTGTCTGGGTTTGATCAGCACCTCTGTCAAAGCCCAGCAGCTTTGTGGCTGTAAGGGTAAGGCTGTAAGGGGTGGCTGTAAGGGTAGTGGGGTGCGTGCAAGTGCTGGAGCATGTAGAGAACTCTCGGACAACCAAGGAAGGGATGTTGTCCCAACTCCCCGCCCCCACCCCCTCTCAGGGCTGAACAGCTCTCAGCGAGGCAGCCCTGGACCCCCATGACACCACCACCCCCCGCCCCCAGGTAAAGGTCTGGGCGAAGTGACCCTCGGAGGAGGGCACGCCCTCAACCCCTCGGGAACAATGCAGCCCTCTGCCCCCCTCCCAGTTCCGCCTCAGCACCGCGCCTCAGTAATTAAAATATGAATTCACCTTCCCTCCCCGGGCCATTCATCACTGCGAAGGGAAGCAGCTGCCGTTTAGGAGACCGGATTTGGGGGATTAGCTGGGGCGGTGGAGCAGACACACCAGGAGAAAGAATTAAAAGGAAGGGGGTGAATTGGGTTTTCTCTCCTTCTCCTGCCACCGCTGAGCCTCACCCCCACACCCTCCCCCAGAGCCTAGCCTCGGTAGCTTTCTGGGAACTGTAGTCTGCGGGGGCCCCGTGGATAAACAGGCAGGCCAGGGGTGGGTGGTGACACAGACTACAGATCCCAGGACTTCTTTCCAGAGCTGGCAGCTGGCAGCACTGGGCACAGGCCTCCAAGTCTGGGAGAAGCCAACGTGCTCCTTGGAGATTAACTCCTTCTCGGCCTGCTGGAGCCTGCCCCAGCCTCTGGCCTAAGGTGCTTTCTGGCAACCTGAGCTGAGGGACAGCCTGCCTCTGATGTCCTTTGAAGGCCACAGATCCTGGCTGGTCAGGGACAGCCCGTCTCTGGCCCTGGAAAGCCTCTCCCCCCAGACTATTAGGCAGCCAGTATTTACCTGTGTAATAGTCTAGCCGTGCCCCTGTGCCCGGGGACCAGGTCTTCCCCGGCCTGTTAGCCCAGCATGGCTGGGACCCTCTCCTACACAGGCAGCAGGTAGCAACCGGGTGGGACAGTCAGAGCCAAAAGGGCCCCCAGAAGTCATATTTTAGCTGCTCCCCTGCCCAAGAAGGAGAGCAAGAAGTTTCAAAGAGTCTTGGCTTTTACAAAGGAGCGGGGCTCAACAGTCAGACTCCCCTATCTACCCAAATGCAGCGTCCGTCCCTGGGGGGCCCAGTACCGCTGAGGACGCAGCAGGGAGCAGCCCGCCTTTTCGGTTTGGGCTGTCTGCGGGCAGGGGCTGGGGCAGAGGCAACCCTCTGATCCTGTGAATGCTCTGAGGAGAGAGGGCCTGGGGCCAGCCTGCCTATTCAATTCCCTGCACCAATTATGTGTTTCACATAATTACAGACCTTCTCAGGCCTGCCCCACTGGCACTGGCCAAGAGACAAAGGACAGAATAGGGGCTCCCAGAGCCCCAGGCCCGGCTCAGCCTGGCCCAAGCAGGTGCTCTCTAGCCAGCGAGGAGGCTGCTTCTCTCCGAGGGCTCCCCTCTGCCCAGCCTCGTTCAATCCACAGACTTTTATGAAGCCACTCCTGCAGAGGGTTCAGTGCTGGAGTTCCCCAAAAGGAACCATCCAGACGGGCTTGTCTACAAACAGTCTAACAGGAGTCCAGGGAGGTCCCGTTGCAGGGCACCTGGCGGGGGCGCTCCCTAACTGGTTTCCAGTTAGGGGATGGGGAATAAGGGCACCGCAGTGCCAGAACACACTCAGAGCCCAGAAGGGGATAGACTCATCCCAGGGCCTGGGGTTGGGGAGCTGGACCACAACCAGGGGCAGGGCAAGGGGGAAGGGAGATGCCAGGCGGGAGAACTCAGAGGAGGAGGAGGAAACCCTTGCTAATGCTCACTGAGTTCTTCCCCGGAGGGAAAATGCCTGGACAGGTCCCAGCAAAGACCCAGTGCAGCTTTCTCTTTGCTTCTTCTTGTTTGGGTTCTTACCCCCTGCTGGAAAAGGGTTGGACATGGGCCATGGGGTCAATTTGTGGACACGCACCTGACAGATCTTGCAAGAGTAAGCACCTTTGTGAGACCCCCACAGTGGTCTGCAGAGCCCTTTCCCGTGCATGCGCAGTTCCCAGGAGATGAGCTAACACCACGAGGGTCCAACACCCACCTTTGTCCTTCCCAGCCAAAGGAGCCTGGGTATCTGATTCTCCTTTAAGGACAGCAGTCGGATAATAGCAGTGCCTTCCTAAACCTGTAAGTATTGAACAGGGAAAAGGGGGGGGGCGGGGCTCGGAGACACGTGAAGTAACTGGCCCTCTGACTCATAAGACCAAATATAGTCTGCTCGCTGAGTCTTCAGTGGTCCGTCTCAGGCAGACTGGGGGCCGGAAGGGGAGGGGCAACGAGGGTGCCAGTCTATTCCCATCTGTTGGTGTCTTCCAGGATGGCTGGGACTGAAGTCATGCAGACTTAACTGGGGAGTGGGGGTTGGAAGGGACAGGAGAGTGGGGGGTGAGACTGGAGAGAGCTGGGGGCGCCAGGCAAGCTGAGTGACCCAGCAGGGAAGCAGGTACCATTCACAGACCCAGATGCGAGGATGGCAGACAGGAGTGGAGTGACCCGAAGCAGGGACTTGGGGATACAGTGTCAGCAGGTGTGCGCAGCCGAGGCCTCCATGCTATCCCCATTGACCCTCCTCTCTGAGGCCTCCTTACACAGGCCAGGCAGAGGGGTGGGAACTGGCCAGAGGGCGTGAGGGAGAGAGCGCGCAGGGGGATGGGCAGCCTAAGTGAGGAGACACCCAGTGCCCAACCTCCTGAACCCCCACAAAAGGGAAGGGGTCCCTATTCCCTGTGAGGCCTCACAGGGAAAGCTTCATCTGTGTGGACCAGCTCAGTCTCTTCAGGTCCAGAGAAAGGAGGTGACTATGTCATAGGGGCACTGCCCAGGGTCCAGAACCCTGTGTGCACCACCACGCCACCCCCATGCAGAGGTTCTCCTGCGGCGGGTCGAAGCCGAAGCTTGCTCTCACTGTAGCCCATGGCTTTTAGCCCTACATGAATTTGGAACATCAATCACATAGGAATGAAAAGCCATAGGCCGCAGCAGAGCAGAGGGGTCCAGAGGCTCTAGTCTCAAAAGGCAGGGAAGAGGGAGTCGGGAACACCTGGGACGCCTCACTCCCCCTTCTATCAGATGCCCCCCCATCTGTACTGACCTGGGCCCCCCAAGTGACATTCTTTCACCACCCCCTCCCACCCTGCCCCAGCCTGAGGAGCATGGAAACCAGTCATTAATGAGTTTCCAGTTCTTGCCCCTCAAAGGCCCACACAATGGTCCCCACTCAGGGACTTGGGGAGGGAGGTCATAAAGGACCTCCTCAAAGCCCCTTAATTAGCTTCCAGTCCCCCGTCCAGTGTCCTTAACTACCCCTTCCCTTCCAGAACAGGGCCAGACCTTTTCAAGACAGTTCTGCCAGTGCCCAAGACTGGCCCTCAAGTTAGGCTCTCTCCTGACCAAGCTTAACCCTTTCTGCTCCCATCTCTGCAGTCAGAGTGGGAAAAGGAGAGCAGACACAAAGGCCTGCCTTCTCTTCAGAGGGGCAAACCACAGGCATGAGCACCCCCGAGTTGGGGGGCTGTCCCTCCCAGTCTGGTCCCAGGCCAGGCCCCAAGTGCTTGGTCACGCACCCATGCCCGTTCTCTATGATGCAGAGGCAGGAAAAGGGCCCGCCGGCCCACTGCCACCAGTTTGTTCTTCTTATCCAGGGTTTCCGAAGCTGTCAATCTTTCTAGGAGCAGAAGAGCCTCGGCTTCTCCCCAAGGAGCAGCAGGCAGTTTAGACTATCAACTCTGCAGTTGGCAGCCCAGGGCTGACTTGACGCATCACTGGGGTAGGGGCAAGAGCCAGCAATGCTCACCAGCTCGGGCAAGGAACTGTAGGATCCGCCAGGGAGGTGCTGCAGGAGGGTGTGCAGCGTCAGCAGTTGATGACAGCTATGTGAGCAGCTTCAGGAGGACGGCTAAGCCCAAGCCCAGACAGGCAAACTCACTGCCACCTGCCCACTCTGACTCAAAGTGGTCCGGCAGGACAGGGTACGCTGCTCCTCGGAGATTTCTGAGGCTGTAACTCTTTACGGGAGTAGAGTCCCTCGTCTGTGGATCATCCGGCAGTACTCAACTGCTGACCTTGTGTGAAGAAGCGGCCCAACAAGTTACCACTCCATCAAGGGAACGGAAATACCTGTGTTGTGAACACACACATCCCCTGTCCCCTCATTCCCCTCCCCCAAGGTGGGTCGCCTGTGGGCATCTGTCTCAGAGTGGGCCGGGGGCTAGGAGCCCCCCACCCCCGACCGGCTCAGACCCCAAGTGCAGAACAAGCCCTGCCCCAGCCTCAGAGGCAAGCTCACTGTGTCACTGCAGACCCAGGCTGACGTAACCTCTTCTCACCAGACGTTCCCCAGCAACACACCCCTCTTGCCCACTGTGAAGGGTCAAACTGGACACCCTCCAACTTTCCACCCGAATGCCAGCTCATGGGCCCCAGGCCCTGCAGCCTGTTCCCCCCTCCCCTACTCTGCCAGGGGCGCCCAGCACCCCAGCCAGAGGACCTGGCACAAAGCAGGTTGGTCTCAGAGCAGGAGACTAAGGATGAGTCCCAGGGGCTGCTCACCTGGTGGGCCCAGCAGGGCCTCCTCTCCCTCCATACCTCCCCAGAGCCACTCCTGCCTAGCAGGTACGGACCCACTCCTCTATGTATGTGCCCTCAGAAGTGAACGCTCCAGACAGGGAGAGCCTCTGGCCTCCTCTTCCCGCCCACAACCCCCACAAAGCGGTGCCCAACTCAGCCTGACTCACAGGCATGCTGCAGGCCCGCCCCTCTCCCAGGGGGCCAGGCGGCAGGTACTCCTTCAACCCTGACCAGGGTCAGGGTAACAAAGGTCTCATTGAGCCTCTGGCTGTCTGGTCTGGGGAGTGCAGACCTCTCCAATCCACTCGCTTTGATCTAGCTCCCTGGAGCCAGCCAGTATCACTCCCTGCCCCCTGCCCCTCTATTGGTCTGGAGGGGCTGTTTCTTGCCAGCCAGCCCACCCTCCCATCCATCTCCCCATCTCTTTTCTCTCTCTCCGTTCCCTACTTGTAGTTTAAGTTTTTGGCAGGAGACCTGCGCGGGTTCCCTGAAGACCGTTTCTCTGGTCTGACTCCCTCCGTCCATCACCCCAGCTCTGTCCTCTCCCACCATCCATGTCCCCCCGCATGGAGTACAAGGTCAGAGGGCAGATTCTGATTTCGACTGGCCTGTCCTACTTCCTGTGGTAGGCCAATTCAAGCCCTATTCCACTGCCCCCCTACCCACCCCACGTGACCTTTGGATCCCCACTTCCGGTCCACACTTAAGGGTGCTGGTCAGCCCTTGCCTACAGTCCTAGATCCGTGCAGCTGGCCCTTGGATGGCCTGCTGACCCAGCCCGCTTGACGAGGTCCAAGCATCCTCTAAAGCGGGGCAGGCAGGGGAGAGAGGTTGTGTGCCGTGGGACACAGATCAGGGCTTCGGGCTCCAGCTTGGACAGACCCTACTACCCATCTGGGAAGGCAGGCCAGCCACCACTCCCAGGGATCCCCCCAGGACCCAGTCTCCTTTAGCAGAGCCACCGCCAGCCCCGCCCCCCATCTGCAGTTCTGCTGTGGCAGTGTCAGCTCAGAAAGCCTTGAGGAATCACAATGTAAAGGCCACAAGGCTCCACAAGGCTCCCCTCGCTTCTGTGTCCCCTACAAAGGAGGGACTGCCACCTTCGCAAAGGTCTGAGCATCTCCCACAAAATGCCAACCGAAGCAGAGAATTCCCACGGCGAATGCTCACACCAGAGGGCCCTGCCCGTGCCCCCACGCCTACCACCTGTGCCCTCTCTCTCCACCTCCAAGTTTCCACCCCTCCCTGGCCCTCAGGTGCTCCTATTCAGCAGAGCCCGGGATTTGGGACCTGTCTCTTGCTGGGACAGAGGCCCCATTCTTCCTGCTGCTGGCGCTCATTGTCCCCCATGACTCCACACATTCTTGGACCTCTAATGAGAAACCCAGACAGCCACCTGCCCTGCCTGCCAGCTATCTGTTGTCAGCATAGCCTGGGCCCTGCTGCCTAGGGGTGGGGCGGGGGGGGCGGGGGGCACCAGGAGGTGGGGGTCGAGGCAGGGGAGGGAAAGGTACTAGCAGAGTCCGAAGGGAGAAATGGAAGAGCGAGGAGATGGGAGCAGGTGGACACGCTAGAGAAATTCTCGCGGAGGAAGGTGCAGGGAGAGGAAGCTTTGTCGTGAAGTACAATTGCTTCGAGATGCAGGCATGTATCCCCCTTCGGCAGGTGAGAGCACTGGGAGACGTGGAGCCCACGGCGGGCAGGAGCAAGCTGAGCGGAGGGGAGCGTGAGGGATGAGGTGGGAAAGGGGCAGAAGAGGAAGATGAAGAGGGAGGTGGGAGGCAGAAGAGGGGAAGACTGCTAAGGCAGTGCACTCCGGAGGACCACAGCCTTCTGCCTTCCCCCCCCCCCCAAGTCCGTCTGAACAGGAGACCTGGCCAGAGTTCACGCTCCTCTCCCACAACCAGTCCCTCCATGCCCAGGTCCAGCCCTGCAAGTAAGAGCCCACCTCATAGGGGGACCGGGCTGTGGCCTCACCCCCGCCACAGGAGGTCAGGCACAGAGGACAGCAGCGGGGAGCACAGTGGGGCTCAGACAGAGCCCCAGAAGAGCTCAGGGGGTCGGGGGAGGGTGCCCAACCATCTTTCAGACTCAACACCCCCACCCCCCAGGCGGGTACACAGCAGGTACGTAAGGGGTCCTTGCACCGGTTAGCAAAGTAAGAAAGATCAACCAAGCAACTACAGGATCTCACCAACTACACTGGAACTGCTTCGACTGCCGGGACTTTTCACAGACAGATGTACTTTTCTCATTGGAGCCCCGGTGGGGTGGAGGTTATGCATCGGGCTGCGATCCAATCGGTTGGCAGTTCAAAACCACCAACGGCCCTCGGGAGAAAGACTGGGTTTTCCACTCCCACAAAGAGGTCTAGTCTCAGAGACCCACAGGGGCTGCTGGGAGTCAGCGACCCTTGGAGGGGGTGAGTTTGGTTTGGAGGTGGGGACTTGGACCTTGCTTTTGTCTGTGGTGCAGAGATCTGGGCCTCGGGGCGATTCTGGGTAGGAGACATTTTATCTGGCCTGCCACACACTTCATCCAGCAGGAGGAAACTAACCTGGAGACATACAGGATCATCTAAGGATGGCGGCTGACTGACAGAGGCAGAGATCTGTTGACCGATGAGGAAGGAAAGAGATCTGGGTTCTTCCATACCCTGCCCTCGTCTCTGCCGGGAGCAGCTCTGGCCCGCAGCCTGGGGTGGCTTGTAAGGTGTATGTGAGAAACGGAACTTGACAACCTGACTCCTCCCACCATGCCAGGAGGTGGGCACTCGTGAGAAGTTCAAGCAGCCACTTGGATGGGGGGGTTTCATTCTGCTCCCTCTGCCCCAAGCAGGACTCCATTTTTTTTTGGGGGGGGGGGCAAGTAAGAGGCCCAGCCTTTGTTCCGTGGAGCTGGAATTGAACTTCCAACCCAGTGGGCCACAGTCCCGCGCACAACCACTACGCCACCGGGGCTCAGCCCAGGACTCCATTTTAAAGGCATACTTGGGAGCTGTCTAGAGAACCCATCCAGGTCCAGGCTAGCTCCAGATGGGTCTAGCAGGCTCCCATACTACTGTCCTCTCGCCTTGAGCCTGAGCAGGGCTGTGCCTGCCACGGAGAACATAATGAATTCCCTATCTCTGGGCCACTAAGGAGCCAGGTGAGAGGAGCCCTGATGGTAACCGTGAGATCAGCAGTTCAAAACCACCAGCCACGCCGAGGGAGAAAGGCTCTCTGCTGCCATAGAGTTAGAGTCTTAGAATCTACAGGGGCACCTCTACCCTGCCAATAAGGTCTCTCTGAGTCAGCATGGACTTGATGGCAGCCCTGGTAAAGTCATGGTGGCACTGTCAGGTAAGCACTGGACTGCTAGCCACAAGCTCCTTGGTTCAAACCTATTAGCCTCTCCCTGGGAGGGAGTTGAGGCTATTCGCTCCCATAAAGAAATGCAGTCCCGGGGCTGAGCCCCGGTGGCGTCGTGGTTGTGTGCGGGACTGCGGCCCACTGGGACGGAGGTTCAATTCCAGCAGTGGGGCTGGGCCTCCCACTCCAACCACCGGAGAGCAGTGATGCCCCCCCCCAAAAAAAAAGAAAGAAAAAAGAAATGCAGTCCCCAAAACCCCATGTTCAGTTGCTTTGGTTTGGGGTTAAGCAGGCTTCCGTGGGAGCACTGTTGGCACAGCGGTCAAAGTGCCAAGCTGCTAACCAAAGGGTCGGTGGCTCAAAGCCATCGGCCACTCTGCACGATGTGGCAGCTGCTGCCACCGCTACCGCCCCCGCCGCCCACAGAGACCACGGTCTTGGAGATACCGTGGGGCCAGTCCTACGATGCCCAGTCAGGTCATTCTGAGTCAATCGACTGGAAGGCAGTGGGTCTAGGGTTCTTAGGGAGTTTTGGGGGTTTAGGAGCTCCAGTCCCTGCGGCACCACTTTCATTCCAATGCATGGGAACCTCACTGCCCTGGGGACCCAGCAGGGCGACTGGGTGGAGATAGGATCTCCATTGAGCAGAAAAGCCCAGAAAGATCATACATTGAGTTTTCCTTCATGGGAGTATTTTCCAATTCTCACAGGAGCTTCCGCGTCTCAGGCAAACAGCCTGGCAGGGCCCCTGGGCTCCTCAGGAAGGGGAACCAAGGGAGACCTGACACTCACCTCACGAGGCCGAGGAGAGGGACGCAAAGGCAAAGAGGACAAGCCAGAACTAAGGCCTCAGCACAGCCCTGCCACATCCAGCTCCTGCGCCTGCACTCTCCCCACCTCCAAGGCTGGGCTGTGGGAGGGCAGGGGTGGGGGTTGTCAGGACACCTGAATCCAGCCTCCCCTAGGCAGGAGCCCAAGCCAGATTTGCCTCCCAAAGCAGGTCAGCTGTCAAGGAAAAACGTAATCATGGATCACTGGCATACTCACATTTCAACCTGATCAATTCAAAAGCGTTTCAACATTTCTCCCCAGGCCTCTTCCACAGCCCCCTCAATGACCTAGGTGATGGCCCCTGAATGTGGAATTTCCTAGCCAGGCCAGGGCACCTCAGAGAAGACGCAGGTGGGGATGAGGGATGGGGAGGTCTCAGGGCTCACCCAGAGGGGCAGGCCCTGCAGGCAGAGCCACACCAATCGGTGCTCAGAGTGGTCGTTCCTTCATACTGCCTCTTTTTTTGTGTGTGTGGGGGGGGTGACTGGGACCATCTTATTTGAGGGAGGCTTCTGCCTCATCATGCCTTTCACAGCGTGGCTTCAGCTCAGAAGCTTCCTGGCCTCTTCTTTGTATGTGTAGAGAGGTGCCCTGCCAGGGGCAGGGAACCTGAGACTCAGAGGGTGCCCAGTAACCTTGCAGGAAGTGTTGTCTGGTGTGTGTGCGTGTGTCTGTGTATCTGTGTGTGTAACACAGGACTCTTTCTCTTAACTTTGGTAGAGGGGGTCAGATGGGGTGATGGGGAACTGGAAAAGAGTGACTGAAAGACAGAAGAGGTTCCCAGCCCCAGACCTCAGAGCGTGTAAGCAGGCTTTGGTAGGCGGGAAAGCGGGGGGGGGGGGGGGGGGGGGGGGGGGGGGGTTTGAGGATGGCTAACAACACTGGCCTCCAGTGAGGACTTCTGAGAGGACAGTTGCTTCTCCCCTTGAGTCTCAGCTCTCTGACTCTGTGGCTTCCAGAGGATGGAGCCTCAAAGGGCGTCCATTTCCCTCCCAAGTTAGCCTTTCTTAATTAAAGCTTAAGAATGGGCTGAGCAGCTCGCTGGTAGATGTACATACAATGAGAGGCCACTGGGGGGGAGAATCACATCAGACCTAAAAGATTTGTTAATAGGGGAGAGCTGGGAAGAGGGTGGGACATTGGTGTTTCCCAAAGGAGGCTCAGGAATCTTGCTCTGGGCAGTGCGAGGCTCCCTTGGGCCCCCCAGGCGCCCTCTCCTGTCCAGTTTGGTGGAGCCGGGCTGGCGGTCAGGGCTGGCGGTCAGGGACGTCCTATCTTCAGCCCCATTTTCAGAGGAGGAGTTGTCATTCTCCCCAGAGCGGCCTCCCCTGGCAGACTCCCACCCCTCCCTCTGTCCCTGCTCTGAGTGGGAGGCCAACTCCAGCCTCTCGAGCTAAGTCTCCAGCCCAGGGTGGAGGTAAGCGGCAGGAGGCCGGAGATAACAGCCAGACCTGGCCCTCAGCAAGACAATGACTAGGAAAGGGGGAGTAGCTGGTGTCCCTGGGGGCCAAGCTCTTGCCACCCCTTTTCCTGCAGTTGGTGGTTTCACCTACAGAAATAGCTTCCCCCACCCTGCCCAGGGGACATCTGTCCCAGGGGCACCGGACACCTCTGCTCTTCTCTACATGACAAGCAGGTGTACAGGTGTAGCCCAGCCCAGCGGCTTAGTCTTTGCAGCCTCTTCTCTATCCACAGCCCTTACAAGGGGGCAAAGGAACCTGTCCTCTGAAATCGGCTTTCTCCGAGGGAGGGGAGGGAGACTCCATGCCTCTAGAGACCCGGGTTTAGCTCCCCCACTCTCCCAGCATCGGAGAAAACAACCTTTATAAAGAACAAAGGCAGTGGGAAGGGGCCCTCCTTTTGGCCAACCTGGGGCTGGGGCGGTTGATGAAGCGGCCCCAGGGCCAGTCAACGCTGGCTTTCAGGTGAGTGTCTGAACCGGGGTCCTGGATTTGGTCCCTGCCTTAAGGACCCCCGTCATCGCTCAGTCCTCCCCCCACCCAGGCGGAGAGGGGAACCAGCCCCCAACCCAACAAGGGGTCCCCAACTCGTAGCACTTTCTGCCTATTTGTTTTGGCTCAGTACTCACAGTTCGGATGCTAAGCCGTCTCCTCTCTCGCACCCACCTCCTTTGTCTCCCTGTCTCCCTCTCCAGTCTCTTTCGCTCTCCAATCTCTCCCGCGCGCTCTCTGCCCCCTCCTTGTTTGATTCTGTGCTGTAGCTTCCAGTGGAGAAAAATAATTATTCTTCTCAATGGGTTCGCACGGGGTGCACGCACACACACGCGCGCGCGCGCGCACACACACACACACACCCCGCCGAGATGCCCCATCATTGCACAAATCTTCGGGGTCCCTTTAACCTCGGCGATGACTCCGGGAGTTCATTTACGAAGCCCGTTTCGAAGCAGCATAACTATGCATTTGAGGGATGCCTACGACACCCGATACGTTGAACTTCGGGGAATTGGCATTTTGATAGACTTCGTCTCATCGCCGCGCCGCCCCCCCCCCCGCAGCCCTCCCCCAAAGATCCCGCCCTCGTCCCACGAGTCGCCTGCCCTGCCTCGCGCTCCTTTCCCGGCGGACTCCCAGCGGCCACTGCCGCGAGCTCCTACCCGGGGCTCCAGGGGACTGGGTGGCGAGGGGGGCTGGCGCCGCGCGGGTGTGACCCGGAACCCCCTCGCGCGCCCCCAGCGGTCGGGGCAGACCCTCCGCCGGAGAGCCCGCGCTTCCCGCCCCCCCCCCTCCTCCCCGCACGCCCTCTGTCTGGGAACAAACTCCGAGCCCAGTCCCACGGAGCGCGGGGCGCGGGGCGGCTACCTGTCCGCACGCAGGTCTAGAGAAGCCGGGGCGCGGTTCCACCGGTCCTGGCAAGGCCGCCTCGCGCCTTCGGGTTCCGCAAAGCCCTCGAGCCGCGCCGCGCCGCGCCGCACACCCCTGCACGCCTTTGCACACACAGCCTGCCAGACCCACGCGCGCGCGCAGGCACGCACCCGCAGCCACTCGGATCTGCACACACCCGCGCGCCCCGGCACTCCCGCGCGCGCTCGCGCCCGCCCGCCCGCCCGCACTCGGGGCGCTAACAAAGGAAGACGGGCCAGCGCTGTCTGACTTTTCTCTCTCTTCTCTCGGCCGCCACCCGGCCCCGGGCCCGCCCCGCCCTCGGCGCCCCCCTCCCCCACCGACCCCACCCCACCCCCGACGGCACCGGCAAGGGTGGGGGGGGGGGGGGCATTCCCGCGCGCGGCCCGGCGGCAACTTCGCGCCCCGGCGGCCGGGCGGGAGACAAAAGCTGCGGCGGCGCCGGAGGTCGCGCGGCCAAGGTGTGCTCGCTAATTGTCAGGAAACGTGTGTGTGTGCGCGGCCGGCCGGCCGGGAGCCCGCAGGGCCGGGGCGGGGAGGGGACGGCGGGCGCGAGAGCAGAGGAGAGGAGCGACGAGGAGGGCCCCCCGCCCCCAGCCTCCGCACTCGCCGGCGCCGGGCCCCCCGAACCGGGATTAGAGAATAAATTATCTGCTCGCTCCTCATTGGGCTGAGGCCGCGGACGCCGTCGGCGGCGCCCGGCTGGGAGCTGGCCCCGCGCTTAGCATTCACCGCACAGCTCCGGCTCGCCGCGCGTCGCGGGGGCCCAGAGCCCGGAGCCTGGGCTCCAGACACCGGAGGACACCAGCCGGCTGGTCGCGCCGCCCCTCCCCGGCGGCCTGCCTCGGTTCCCCTCCCTCTCCCCAGCCCCACCTCCCGCTCTGTTTAGTGTCCTGGGGGTGATGAGAAAAGGCTGGGGAAGTGAGTCTGGAGGTGTCAGCCCACCCTCATCCTGCCCGGAAGCACCCCTCCCCAAGAAGGACAAAGGCAAGGAGGTTGGGTCAGCTGGGGTCAGTCACCTGACTAAGGCCACCTGCGTCAGCAAAGGCTCTGGAAGCCCGAGGGCAGCCCCTCCTTGAGGCCACCCCCTCTTGTCCACAGAAGAGCAGTGACACAAAGAGATGAGTCCTTGACTTTCTCCTCTCGGCCCCAAGTGCCAGCCCAGCCCCCAGTCCCCTTCCCTAGGCGCACCTAGGCAGCCGTTTCCTTAATGCCTGTGTGTGGTTAGCAGCAAAGCTCATGTCATTCCTTTTGCAGGACTTGGGAGTGTGTGTGTGTGTGTGTGTCCATGGGACTAAAAACCAAACTCACAGCAGCCAAGCCCATTCGAATTCAAAAGACAGGGTAAACCCTGCCTAGTAGGTTTCTGAGACTGTAAATCTTTTTTTTTTTTTTTTTTGGAGGGGCGGGTATCACTTCCCTCAGGTGATGGGAGTAGGAGGCCCAGCCTTTGCTCTGTGGAGCTGGAATCGAACCTCCATCCCAGTGGGCCGCAGTCCCGTGCACTGGGAGTCAGTGAGACTGTAAATCTTTTTTTGTTTTTGTTTTTTTTGGGGGGGCGGGCATCACCGCTCTCCGGCGGTGGGAGTAGGAGGCCCAGCCCCACTGCTGGAATTGAACCTCCGTCCCAGTGGGCCGCAGTCCCGCGCACAACTACTACGCCACCGGGGCTCAGCTGAGATTGTAAATCTTAAAGCCAAAAACCTCATCTTGGGTTCCAACCAATGACCTTGAGGTTAGCAGTCAGCTGTGCAGCCCACTAAGCCATCAGAGAGCTTCTATGATCTGGGCGGGGCACCGGGAAAAGAGTCAAAGGAGAGTTATGATATACACATTCATACACACATACGCACACAGTTTGTGCAAGGTAAGGCTAGACCCTGGAGGCAGGAGTGACTCACTTCGAGTCATTCATTCAACAAATAACTTAGCATGTCTTAAGAGTCAGACTGTGCAAGGCATTGGAGAGACGTAGATGAACAGGGAGCAGGTGAGCAGAAGTTGACCGTCTGGGGGTGAGAACATGGACACAGACTGGTATACTATGAGCTAATCGGAAGATTTGGGGTCGTGGTAACAGAACCCCGACTAGCTTCTGGGGTGGTTGGAGCAACAGACATAGTTAAAGCACTTCGCTACTACCTTGACAGTGCATGTTTGAAAAACAGCCTTCATTGAAAATGCTGGTCCACTCTGACCCACCTTGGGGTTATCATGACTCAGAATGGAATCAGTGACAACCGGTGGCGGGGCAAACCTCTGGGAACCCAGCAGGGCTTCTCTGAGGAAATGCGACATCAGTGTTGCCCAGCAGCTATCTAAGTAAGGCATCAATTAGTCCGCATGGAAGAAACACAGCAGCCTGTGTGATCCAAGGATTGTAAATAATAAAATCCAAGTCGGAAGGAGAGGATGGCATCAGCGCTCACATGGTGAACACTGGGTTTGCAGGGGGCTATGGAAGACAGCGGAAGCTCAAAATCCACTTGCTGTGTCTCC
>PVJH01026914.1:0-29426 GCA_004026705.1 Nesogale talazaci
TCTTCAAGTAAGTTATAAGAAATATAGTGAACAGTGTTTAAAGAGAGGATTCCAATTCATGTCATCAAAAATGATGTCAATTTGGGTGAAATTTTCTGTGCTGGTCTGAATTTCAAGTTGCTTAGTCATGCATCCATTTAGTATGTAGCAGATTCAAATCGGGATGCTTATGACAAGGTCCATAATCTAAATCCAGTAGGCACTCCAAAGGATTGAGGCCATGATTTCCGGAGCTCTAAAGCATCATAGTCACCCAAAAATACATGGGCAGTAGCACGCTGTTCTGCAAGTTACACAGTGTCCAAAGAGATGGTTCCTGGAACTGAGCTAGGGCAGACGATGGATCTTTGCTTGTAGAAATCGCGTGATCTGTTCCCACTCGCTGATGCTTTTGGTTACCTTCAGGTTTGTTGCCTAACAGTTGTACCCTTAAAGCTTTCTTGCATGGTAGAGTGCTGATATAGGTACGCTGACTGTAACATTCATCCATTTGAAATGAGAACAGAACCCTATGTCTTTCACAAAGCTCTTCTATGTTTTGGTGTCACATTTGTATGGATTGCCAAATGTAAGCAATCTCAACAGCCAAATAAGGGAAACATTTGTTGTTTCATAAGAGCTATGTTCAAATAAATTGAGCTACATGGCAAAACCAATTAGACTCCTGGTAGGAAATGTCCTTTCTAACCCTAAACCTCCAGGATCTTCACCTTTCCACTTTACATCTTATAGTCAATATTAGCAATATTAGCAATACAGTCAAAATTAGCACTCTTTCTCCACTGAACACTAAAGAGGACTCACCTGTCTCTTGTTGCGGTAACTCTGCAAAATAACCAAGGGAAACTGTTAGAGTTATTAATAGAAGCAATATTACAGGAGGAATCCAATTCTAATCACTCAATTCGATGTGGAAAGAGTTATCCCTTTCATTTCATTTAAAAACCACTATATCACTCAAGTCATATTGGTCATCTTTGAGGACTGATGGTATTCTCATCTTATGCTTTCAGGAGTGAGGGGATTCAAGTGACTGATATTCTTCTCCCTTGTGTATCTGAAATGCTATTCCTTAAATATCTCCCCAAATACAAGTAAGTTGTAACAGATGAAGAACACTATGCTTTGTGATGCTAGAAGTATACATAATATAATATAAATTGTGAAGACTGAGCTTTAGGAAGAAGGATTGTAGAAGAATATCGATGACATCCCACCAAAAAATTCAGGAGGACGGTTCACAAACATACTCTATACACATGATGCTATGTGATTGAAGATGCACACATAATACATTGCAAATCTGTAGAAGTAACTGGGCCCAGACCTTACTTGCTGAACAATGGGATTGCAGGATAGGCAAGATATTCACCCCACTAAACTCATGGAGATGCTTCACACATACACTCAGAGCATTTCCACTAACCATAGGCAAGGATGCAAATTGCCTTGCTATCAGCCAGAAATACAGAAGAGTGCGCAAGAACTAGGTATGTCATACTGTAACATTTTCTCTTATCACATTTGCTCTTATTTATTGTTCAATCACTTTGAAGGAATCCAACAAAAATTCATTTATAGGCATATACAGGTGGATAAAATCTCTGTGGATTTTCTATATGTATAAAGACCAGGGAGGTGTGCAATCTTAGTATCTTAGAGTGTGCATTGGAGTGGTGATTTAGTAAATTTGGCCAGGGATAAAATGGAAAAAATTTTCTCTGAAATCCCCTTAGCATGCTTCTTAAAACATTTTAGAGCATAATATCTGCAACTTTCTTTTTCAAAGATGAGTTTCTGCATTTAATGTAGTTAATGTTTCTAACTTTTTATAATTCTCTTTCCTTGTAGATTATCTCTTTTTACTTTTAGTATGTGCAACTGAATGGTCAATGACTTTCAAGTGGAAGAGGCATATCCTTCTACATGGTCCAAGGACTATCCATGTCATCATGTACATCGGGAGGATTCACTGGGATCAGAGCTTACTTGCTGAGCACACATAAGAGGCTAAGGGTGACGTTCCCATGTCCACACAGATACCCTGACAATACACTCAGAGCATAGGCAGGTGTGGCAATTGCTCTGCTGCTGACAAATATATGGTAGAAAGTGCCACAGAAACACTAGATACTTAAAACAATAATATCTTCTTTGATCGCCCCTTGGTCCATTTATGCCTGTGTCTTTTGAAACTTTTAGAAACATAAAGTAAGAGCAAATCACATATGTGATGAATAAGCAGGTCATATATATAAATCATCTGGTGAATTTCCTCTGAATATTAACCAGCAAGGTGAGCAAATTTGCAGCATCCTGTGTGCATTGTAGAGTCAACTTAATAGATTTTGGTAGAGATAGAATTGAAGAATTTTTTTCAAAATCACCATTGTATGTTTCCTAAAAGATTTTAGAATATAATGTCTGTAACTTTCTTTTTCATAGATGAATTTATCCATTCAATGTAGTTAAAACAAGGCCTTTTTTTTCAAATTTTCTTTTCATATACTATTTCTAATTTGGGCAGTATATGTCATCCAACAGCAGTAAATCTAAACAGAATAACTGGCTTGTTGGTTTCTGTGTGCATCACAGGGAAGAGTGTTGGATGAAAGGATTTCACTATAGGGAGTTCATGCAAGATGGCAAAATTAAGAATTGATACTGCTAAAGATTGCCAATTTTTATTGTGAGATTGAATTTTGTAATACATGTATGCGGTTAACATCTGCTGAAAAATAATATTCAAAAGAATGGAAAACAATATTCAAATTTACATTCAAATAGGTTTCAATATTAACAAAATACTGTAGCTCACATTGAAGTAGATTGTTTTTCTAGAAAACATTTTCAGCTACCTAACAACAAAGTCGGGAACACCATGCATTCATGTTTGGAAATCAGTACCATCTTCTCTTTGTATCACACTGTTCCATTTTTTTTTTCCTCCAAATTTTCTCAAGTAAAACTTGGAAGTACTTAAAATTACTTTTCATGAAATATAGAGAAGCAAAAAATGTTAAATTTGACTTTACTATGTATTCATCAATATGATACGATTTGGGTCAAATTTCTATCTTTGTCTTATTTTTAGAGTTGCTTTGTTTTTCCTCCTTTCACATACAGTGTTTTGGAATCTGGATGTTAATTCCAGGGTCAGTCATATGACTCCAGGTGCCAGTGCACAAGAGTCAGAGCAAGAGTCACAGTCAACCTAAACCTACAGGGGCAGCAGTGCCCTGTTCTCCAGGTTACAGAGTATCAACATGCATGAACTGTGCATCAACAGAAACAATCAGTTCTCAGATCTTGGTTCTTAGCATTTTCATGATAGTATCCCTCTCTTTTGTTTTTCTGGTATCTTCAAATATAAAACCAGCTGCTCCCTAAAAGATTTGTTGCATGATGCTGTCATCAAGTCAAGGTGTGGACCTTTGGAAACTGACTGCAAACATTCAACCATTTGAAATGAGAAACCTTTTGCATGTCTTCCCAAAAAGCTCTGCTCCCTTTAATTGTAGCCTATATGTGCATTAGCATGTCCAGGCAATCTCAAGGAAAAGACTCACTTCTAGCTCCAAGTATACTATTTAAATAGATTGAGTGAAAACACAAAAACAACTTTACTCTTGGAGTAACTCGTCCCTTCTCATTGTAACTACTGGAATCTCCATATTTGGAATTTACACCTGACATTCAAAATTAGCAAAAAATTCCATTTGCATGATCTTTTTTATAATGTTGAAGATCAAACACTCATTGTTGCTTTCTTCTGTCTTCTGGTATTTCCGCAAAAACAACTGAAGGAGAAAAGTCAAGAGAATTTCCAATAAGAGGAATTTTTAAGAAGAAACCAAAATCAAAAACGTTTCATCTGATGTGGTCAGAGTTCATTCCATACTTTTAAGGAAAATGACAATGCAAAACACAGGTCATATTGTGAACTCAAGGCCACATATTATTGTCACCATGTGCTTTTTAGTTGTGAGAATATTGAAGTGTCTGATTTTCCCGTCCTTCATTTGTCACAAAACATGTCCTTTAAAATATCCCCAAGTGCAACCCAAAGGTCAACTATGTTCACATGGAAGAAGCGCACCATGCTGCGTGATCCAGGGACTGTACATCATATAATGCACATTGGGGTCAGAACTGACTTGCTGAGCAACAGGTGTATCGGAGTCTATGGATGACAGTTCCTACCCAAAAATTCAAAGGAAAGGTTCCCACATATACTCTGACTACTCACTCAGAACATAGGCAGGTATGGCAATTTCCACGCTATTACATAAAAAAATGGTAGAAAACACCACAGGAGAACTAGACAGATGAAAATGCAACATTGTCTCTGATCTTCCTGTGGAATATTTTATGGCTGTATCACTTTGAAATTTTTAAAAACATGAAATAAGAGCAAAACACACTTATGAAGGATATACAGGATGTATCTATAAGTCACCCTGTGGATTTTCTCCGAATATTACCCAGGGAGATGAGCAAACTTGCTATCATTGAGTATACATTGGAGTGACATTTAGCAGATGTAGCCAGTTAAAAAACTAGTTGATTTTTCTTTTGTTATCTCCTTTGATCGTGTTTTGCATGGTTTACTTCATAATATAGGCCATCTACCTTTTGATTTTAGTATCTTCACTAAACATAACTATTATTACTAGCTTTTTCAAAAGTTTTTTGTGTAAGTTTTTCTAAGTTTTGAGTATCGCCATCCAACACCAGTAAATCTAAACACAGAATAACTGGATTGTTGGTTTCTGTGTGCATCTCAGTAAAGATTGTTCTGTGAGAGGGATTTCACAATAGAGAGTTCATGGAAGATGGAAATATTTAGAAAATTGATTTTGCTAAACATTGTAAAGTTTTTTACCACGGGAGATGGATTGAAATACATAATTCCTATATTCAATCATCATTTTCTGAAAAATAATCTTCAACATCATAGAAAACAATGTATGGATTCACATTCAAATGAATTTGAAAAAATACCAGATGAGGTAGCTCATGCTGAAGTAGATTTTCTAAAAAACATTTTCATCTACCTCGCATCAGAGTATGGATCACCATGTGCCAATGTATGGAAATCAGTACCCTCTTCTCTTTGCAACTTACTGTTGTTTGGTTTTCTCCATATTTTGATAAAAATGCCCCCTGACCACACTTAAGGGAAAGTAATAGCCTTGATCTGAGATAGAAACTATTGTGAGAACATTAGGTGGAAATGTAACATTGGCTCAACATTTTGAGCCATTTAAATGTTATCAGTTTAAAAGAAGGGAAAAAAGTTGAAGGAGGTATGGGGGTGGATTAAGCCCCTCGTGGATCTCAACAGAACACAGACCGGGAAATTGAATAGCCTTGCCACCACACAATGTGCACTAGAGAGTGGATTTTAGCAGCTGCAGTTAGGTTAAACTTGAACACCTCATGATTTAGCTTCCCCATTGACCTTTTTAAAGTTATTCTAGGTATTAATGTCTTCTGTCTTATTTTGATTGAAGATGCTTTTTAATTTTGTTATTATTGTTAGACGTTTTGTTTCTTTGTGTTAAATTTTAGTGTGTTTCCAGTGTGTGACTTCAAGGATAGTTAAATCTATAGATAGAGTAACCAGATTAATGGTTTCTTGGGGCATCACAGAGGCCACTGGCAGAGGATAGGTAGATCATAATCAGGAATACAGGAAAGAAGAAAATGTGCAAAAATAGTATTGTGGTAATGATCGCATAACCCTCTTTTAGTGATTGAATAATTAAGTTATATGAAATGTGGATTGGGGCTGAGCCCCAGTGGCTTAGTGATTGAGTGCGGGACTGAGACGCACTGACTTGGTGGGTCAAATCCAGCAGCAGCTCTCCAGGAGCAAGACTGGGTCTCCCACTCCCCCCAGAGGACAGTGATACTCCCCCCCAAAAAAAAAGAAATGTGGATTACATCCCAAGAAATTTGTTTTAAAAATAAATTTTATAAAACATGGGGAATAATGTGAAAGATCATTGACAAATAATTGACCTATATTACACATACAGTAGCTAACTTGCAAATAGGTTGTTTTCCAGAGGAAAATACTGTCTACTTAATGGCACAGATTTGACCACCGTTGTTAATATTTTTGAAAACTTGTACTTTTTTCTTTTCATATCTTAATAAAGACATCAAATTGTTATTTTTTCCTATAGTTTCTCTACCAAATAATTAGATGTACTTAAAGAAAAAAAGTACTCTAAAATGAATTGAAACATCTGTAAGTTTTTAAAGGGCAGTTAATCTGTCATCACAAACGACGATGAGAGTCATACTCTCTCCTCTTTCCTATTTTTGACTGTTTCAGAATTGTTTAGCTTTTTGATCCTTTTCTATCCATGGTTATACGTTGGGGCTGATAACTGCAAAGTTGGGAATTTAGAATAACCAGCTACTCCACAGGAGAAAAAAATAGTTATTCTCTTCCTGTAAAGTTTTTAGCTGTCTAAACCCAAGGCGCAGTTCAACCTGTCTTCGAAGGTCACTATGAGTCTGAGTGGATTCTTCTCTGGCAGTGATTTTGACAGAGACAGTTGGCGGGATAGAATTTTGCTCTTAGCATTTTAATGATATTGTTTCACTGCGTCGTTACTTTCACATGTTCAGATATAAAATCAGCTGTAATATGGAAGCATTGTTGCCCTATTGGAGATGATGTTTTTCTTCCACTGGCTTCCAAATTTGCTATTCCTTAGGTTCATCTTACTCTAGAAAAAGCAGAGGCCTGACTAGCAATCTCTCTCGCTGTTGTGTTGGGCTACTGACATGTCAAAACTCCACCAACACAGAGGTGGAGCAGAAGCAGAACAGATGTGCAGTAGAGTGTCCAAGTAAATCTGTTTCTAAAATAATATTAGCAAGCAGGGACAATAATGTGAGAATTTATTAACAATAAATATAACTAAGTAACAAACGGAGGAGCCCACTTTAAAATAGACTGCTTTCCAGAAAAAGAAGATATTTCGTCTTCTTAATGGTAATGGAAGTTCTTTGAGATTATCTTTTTAATGAACTTTCTTCCCTTTTGTATCTTAGAAGAGAAATAAAATTGTTGCTTTGTTTGCTCGACACTCTCTACACACACAAGACAAGAAATAAAAATACTTGCAACGAATTTAAACAATTGTAAGTTGTTCAATAAGAGTTTAGTTATTATGTCATCAAAAATGATGAGATAGAGAATAGAGATATCAAGAGGATTAGGGAAGTGTGGGGGACAAAATGGGGGAATCAATAGCAAGGATCAGTATAGAACTCCCGCCCAGGGGGAAGGCTAATGGAAAAGTGGGTGAGGAGCAACAGAGGATGATGTAAGATATGGGGGGAAAATCATCTATAATTTATCAAGGCTTATGAGGGAAGGTAGGGAGAGGAGAGAGGGGGAAGAGAATGCTTTCAAAATGATGATGGCAACATATGTGCAAAAGTGTTTAACACATTAGATGAATGTGTGGATTATGATAATAAAAACTAATGTAAAAACTATTTTTTAAAGAGCTTTAAGAGTGCCCAAAAAATGATTTTTTTTGGTGGGGGAGCATCACTGCTCTCCGGTGGTGGGAGTAGGAGGCCCAGGCCCACTGCTGGAATTGAACCTCCGTCCCAGTGGGCCGCAGTGCCACGCACAACCACTACGCCACCGGGGCTCAGCCCCCCAAAGTGATTTTTTTTTAATGATGAGATAAGGGTCATACATACTCTCCTCTTTCCTCGTATTATTGATTTTTAGAATTGTTTCATTATTTTAATGATCTTTTTTTCTATCCAGTGGTTACAATATTCCACTGCTAACTGCAAGGTCAACATTTTGAAACCACCAGCCACTCCACAAGAATACGACCCAGTTTACTTCTTCTGTAAAGACTTACGGTCATCTAAACCCGAAGGTAGGTGTACTCTGTGCTCTGGGTCACAATAACTCAAAACCAACTCCTTTGTGGCATTGAACTTAGACAGAGAACTTTGGTTAAAGAAATCTGTACTTTTAGTAGTTTAGTGGTATTGTTCCACTGCTTCATGTTCTTCGCAGCCTTCTGAAATCCATTGTCTTCTAGAAGCATCGTTGCCCCATAGAAGATGTTTTCCTTCAACTGGTTTCCAGATATGTTTCTCTTTAAGTTTTCTTTGCCTACAAACAATTTTCTGGAAAAAGCAGTGCCCTGACTAACAATCTCTCCTACTGTATGGGGTACTACTATGTCAAAGTCCCACTAACACAAGTGTGGAGTGAATCAGAATGTGTATGTGGAGGAGTGTACCGCTCTATGTTTACTCTGTGGGATGGAATGCAGGTCCTTTCTGGGCAGTGCTGATACTGGAGTTGGGGGCGACTTATGTTTTGCCATTTGATGAACATAGAGAATGGGGTGCCAAAAATGTTTCCTCTTCTGATGATCCACTCTTTATCATGAATTTTATATATCTTAAATATTGATGCTTTTTTCTTTGCAATGTCAGCATCTTGGTGTTTTGTTTCTTGGTAAACTATTAGCCCCAGAGTTTACTGAATTCATGGTGCTGACATTGATACAGAGTGTCATGCTCACTCAATTGAAATGATAAAAGAGTCCTATTATTTTCACAAATCTCTTCTATATTTAGCTTTCACACATATAAATTATTAAATGCAGGTAATCTCCACACAAAGTAAAAGCAAGCCTGTCTGTTTTCAAATAGGGTAAGTTGAAAAAAGATTGAGCTATAAGACAAAACCAATTTCACTGCATGAGTAACAAGTCCCTTATACTCATAAAGGCTAGGAATCTTTATCCTTCATTTGTATATTGTGCATGCCACATAAGGAAGAAATTGCAGCTTTCTTGGTCTCATTTTACTTTAAAATAAAAAGCACATTTACTAAAACACAAAATCAACATACATTAACATTGAAAATGAAGTGGTTTCATTATACTAAATTACTAAGTGGTGATTTAGAAAATAAAATCATGAAGTACTGAAACATATCCCCCTCAAGACTTCTAGGAATATCTCCCTTTTATTGTTTTCATTTCATAAAGAGGAAACTGAAACACTTACCCCTATTTCTGTCCTGTGAATCTACAAAATAACAAAGGGAGAGCAAAAGTGTATGAGAAAAGCAAATAGAAGCAATTTTTAAAGGAGTACCAGAAATAAAAGTAATTCAATTGCATGTGGATAGAACCACTTCTTTTCTTTAAGGAAAAGACCAACATTCCCTTTATTTAACATGCCCATAGTCAAGGTCAGACAGAACTTGAATCAAATGCTTTGGGGCTGTGTGAAGATTCAAGTGTTTACAATTCCTTTACGCTTCCAAAATCAAGTCCTTTAAAATACCATAAAGTGCAAGTGATGTGTCCATCGGTCCACAAGGAAGAAGCACATAATATGGGGTTATCCAAGAAGTTTAAATAATGTAATGCAAATCTGGAGGAGAAAATAGTAGCAAGCATTACATGGTGTATCCCTGGTTTGAAGAGGGCTAAGGGATGGCATTCTCACCCAACGACCCATGAGACAGTTCAGACACAGACTCTGAGGAATTTCCCCTGACCATAGCCAGGGATGGGAACAGTGATTTAACCAGACAAAACATATTGCAGACAATATTAGAGAAGATCGAGTTAGGTAAAAAATGTAACATGCTGTTTGATCTTCCCATTGTCATATTTAAATGCTGAATCTATTTAAAAGAAAGAAAATTGTGGGGGTTATATAATTGTGAGTTGAGCCCCCAATGAATCCCGTCTGACCATAGACCTGGGAGATGAATAGACTTTAATTGGAGGGTGGATTATAGCAGATGTAGTCGGGTTAAAACCGAACACCTTATACTTGATTTCCCACTTAACCCCCTTTAAAATTATTCTAGTTCTTAAACTCTTCTGCCTCCTTTTTGATTGGAGAGTATCTCCATTCCATTTTGTTATTATCGTTAGCGTTTGTGCTTCTTTATACTCTCTTTTTGTATGTTTTGTTTTGTTGGTAAGTGACCTCCAGAATAGGCAAATCTGTGGACAGACTAATTAGATTATTCTCCTTTTGCAGTATCACAGCAGAGAGAGTAAGGAAAAGGGGCGCATAGCAAGAGTACAATAGACAAGAAAATGTTCAGGAGTTTAGTTTTGCAATGGTTCCACCACATGCTTGCTGTGCTGTGAGTGAATGACTGAATTATGTATGTGGATAGTGTCACAACAGCATGCTTTAAAAAATGATATTGGAAAGCATAGAGAATAAAGTGAAAATTCATCGAAAGGTTAGAACCCAGTTACAAATGGAAGGCTTGCTTGCAAATATATTGGTCTTCCAAGAAAGTATGATCACCCTAATAGCAAAGTACTCATTGCCCTGGGTTCATATTTTTCAACAGTGTATCTTAGTATCTTAGTAAAGATCCTGAAATTGTGGTTTTATTTCCTCTACTCTCCTAGTGTCTTAGTAAAGATCCTGATTTGTATCTTAGTGAAATTGTTGTTTTATTTCCTCTACTCGCTTAGTGTCTTAGTAAGGATCCTGAAATTGTTGTTCTATTTCTTCAACCTTCTTAACAAAAGGATATTAGACATACTTAGAGAAAAATTCACTTACAATGTAGTTAAGTGACAGCAAATTGTTCAATTGGAGTTTATTTATTATATCATTAAAAAGATGAACATAAAAGTCATACTCTCCTCTTTACTATTTTTTTTAACTAAGTTTTAGAATCATTTAGCTTTTTTATCCTTTTTCTATAGGGTGGTTATGAACTGGGCCGCCATCTGCAGAGTCCATGGTTTTAAACTACCAGTCACTCCACGTGAGAAAGATCAGGCTTCCTCATTCTCTAAAGAGTTACAGGCTCCCATACCCACAGGTGACATTGTACCTTGTCTTCTAAGGTCACTGTGAGTCAGAAAGACTCCTCCACGGCAATGAGTATGGACAGAGACAATTGGTTTGAGAGAGCTTTGTTCTTAGCGTTCTGGTGGTGGTGTTCCACTGTCTTTTTTTTTTCCAGTGCCTTCTGATATGAAGTCAACTATAATATGTAAGTATTGTTGGGAGTGTCTCCTTCAGCTGGTTTCCAGATGTGTGACTCTTTAAGGTTTCTTGGCCCAGCAAACAATTTTCTAGAAAGAGCAGAGTCTTGTGATTGTGTTGGTGCTTTGTGCCACAGCCCTACTAACAGCAGGGTGAAGAGAAGCACCATGGACCTGCAGTCCGTGCACCGCTGAATATTTCCTGCTGAGTGGCATGGAGATCCTTTCTGAACACCCCTGACACTGGAGGCGAGGACTACTTTCTGTTGGTTGGTTTAACTAAGGAAAGGTACTCAAAATGTTTCCATTTCTGTTGAGCTAATCATTTTCATGAATTTGTATGTCTTAAAGTTTTGGGTTTTCTTTGTAATGTCCGCATGACAACGTTCAGCTTATTTGTAAACTATAGACACCATAGTGTGATGAGTTCAGGGTTCTGACAAAGTGTAACTGAATATAATTTTTTGACATGAAAAACTATTTTTTCTTTTCACTAAGCTCTCCTCTATTTAGATATAACAGGTATGTGAATTATTACATGCAGCCAATCTTATTTGCCAAGTGAGAGTAAATATCTCTAGCTTCAGATAAGTTAAGCTTAAATGGGTTAAATTGTAGAACAATTACTAAAGATAATGTCCCTTGAACTCATAATGACTACAAATCTTCATCCTTCATACATTATACCTTCAAAAGAAATGCCTCCTTCTTTCTCACAGTTTACTCTGATTAACAAGATGCAAATTGACTAAAGCACAAAATTACCTCTACAGTCAAGACAAAGAAGTGCAATGACACTGAATTACAAATAGTTAGACAATTGTAGACTACAAAATCTCCAGGCCCTGATGGGTATCCTCTACAATCTTCTAGGAATATTGCCCTTCTATTACTCTCTTTTCATATGAATGAAAATAATACACTCACTCCTCTCCTTTCAGTGAAACTGCACAAGCACATGAGTAAAAATAAAATAGGAGCAATTTTCAAAAGAAATAATAGAAATTCAAGTAATTGAGTTTGATATTGGCAGAACCTTTTCCTTTTCTTTAAGACCAACATTCCATTGGATTCACAAACTCATAATCAAGGCCTGACTCCATTTTAATTATAAATTTTGCTGTGTGAAGAATAAAGTGCAAAACAGACTGCCTTTGTGATATTCAGTTTGAAATCAGAATCCATAGAGAATGCACACCTATGACTTTGGTATTTACACGTTGGGGAGTGTGGCAGTCATCTGCTTATGTTAATTTTATAATTGAAATGTAGGGATGGAGTCTGGCCTGATAATCAGGAGAAAGCCATTGAGTAGCTGATGAGGCCTCTGTGTGGGCATGGCTTTCACCTGAGACTCCTGGGAAATCTCACGGTATTTCCCTCATGAAGATGACAAGCTATCTTCCCCAGTTGTTGGGAGTTAGTTTCAGAGATGATTAATCACGGACAAGACAAGATGCAGCCTCCGAGAAGCTGGAGGAGCGGGCGGAGAGACCACTAGGCTTGGCCTTCATGAAGACAGACCTCTGAAGCTGGAGTGGCATGCTGTTGATGGACCCTGAGACCTTGAAGCGAGAATTCTGCACCCACTGACCTGTGTCTTCCTGAGTCAGAAGCAGACTTTATAGACTGACTTCGGGCATATGGGTTAATATTTGACTTATGACTTTGCACTGGACTGGATTGGGATGCCTTCTTAGTGTCACATTTCTTTTGTATATAAACCCTTTCCTTATACCTATGTGCGTGTCTCTGAACTTTGTTCCTCTAGTCTACCCGGACTAACACAGGGAGTCATGCATAAATGTGTGCCATGAGCTCAGGTTTCATGGTAACCACAGAGAACAACTGCTGACCAAAAGCAAACAAGCATCACAATGAGGGTGGTTAAACCTGGGCCTCTCTCAGGATATCTTTGTCGACCACCTAGAGAGCAGATATCACTATCAATCACTAAACGCTCAAAAGACTACGCGTGATTTGGAGTCACAGGAACCATATAGGATAGGACAGCCCCTGTGGGTTTCTGAGACTATAACTCTTTATGGGAGCAGAAAATCTTTTCTTTCTCACGCAGAGCAGCTGATGGTTTCTAACTGTTGACATTGCAGTTGGCCATGCAACACATCACTCTAATCCACGAGGTTTGATCACTAAATACATGGTATTACATAAGAAAAAACTCTCGGCTGAGCCTTGGTGGCACAATGGTCGTGTGTGGGACTGCGGCCCACAGGGTTGACAGTTCAATTTCAGCAGCAGCTCTCCAAGAACAAGGTTGGGCTTCCTGCTCCCACCAGGGCAGTGATGCCACACCAAAAAAAAAGAAAGAAAGAAAGAAGTCTCGGCATTAGCTAATCCTTTTAAGGCGAAATCAGCTTCCAACCTGTCTACTTTTGAGCAATGTACCAAGTTATACAAGTTCCATAGAGATTACAGACAGTAAATACCTTAGGCTAACTTTTGTAAGAGATTTTTCTAAGAACATTAAGTAAAATAACTTGGTTTATACACCCAAAGTACTGGGATGAAAATTCCACCCAATAGTGCCAACTACTTCATGTCCATGTAGCCTGAAACAGTCTTACACACAAGACCTGTACACAATAGTGGGGACATGGGATAATGCTTCAGAAATGGCCAATGCAGCTCACCAGGGACTTCCTGCCTGTCCTTGGGACCACCTGGAAGATACCGTTCCCTTCAGATCTCTAGGAAGTCACAACACAGCACACAGCCATTGTCATTGTGAATGTTTCCTGCTTCCTCCCGCTTATCTGAGTTCCTGGTATGCTAGTGCCATAAGAAGGAGCACTAATATTGTAGTGGGTTAGCTTTGATCTGCTAACCAAAAGATCAGCAGTTCAAAACCTCCAGTTGCTCCAAGAGGCACAGATAAAGTTTTCTTTGTTTTTACGAAAGTGTTGTCCAAGTTCTTTTCGTTATGTAGTGGTTAAGTATGTGGGACTGCGGCCCACTGGCTTAGCGGTTCAAATCCAGCAGCAGCTCTCCAGGAGCAAGGCTGGGCCTCCCACTCCCACCAGAGGGCAGTGATGCCCACAAAAAAAGGCAGCTAACAGTGTTTTAGGTAAGGGTGAGATTTAGTAAGGGGGAGATTTAATCACCATCCTTTCATTTCACTATATTTTATACCTTTCCAGCCTAGGGTCTCCTCATAGTATGAAAAAGACCAATGGCCTGACTTCTGTCATTTGGCCCTTGTAATTAGAAACATTCATCTTTCTGTTCAGAGTCATTTTCCATATGAGGATTTGAACAACACCTGATACGGCCTGTGGCCACTTCTCCTAAGATAAGATGGATGATTATTTGCATTCCAGAGTACTTTTGAGGTTTCTGTGCAATGGGCAGATCATGGACCTATTCATAATTCTTGAGTGGTGATCCTGCCCCCTCCTTTAAGAACTGCTCTTTTATAAGAAGTGTAGCACTGGATGTAAAGTGTGCATGATTGTAAGACTCAAGAAACATGTGAGTTGCAATCTCTTCACTTTAAAACCAAGGAAGTTGAGGTCAAGGAAGAGCATGTGATCAGACGATTCAGCAATCATTGATGGAGGTAAAACTAAAGCTCAAAGGTTCATTGGCATTTTGCTTGCTACCAGTGGAATATTATAAAGCAACTTTCCTAAGTAAATTATCAAGAGAAACTATGATGCCAATAAGCTATTAGGTAGGGCCTCCTCTGACCTTCGTATTAGAATACTTATTAGGCTGTGTAGTCGTCTAGTAACTAGCTTACTGCACCAAATGAGCTTAAGTTCTAGATCAGAAAAAAAAGAGTACTTACATCATCAAAATGCACAATATCTGGTATACAAAAATTTATTGAAGGCGGTATATGTTTCATGAATCACAACCTCGGATGTATGTTATCAGCTTCAGCCTTGTATTACACATTCTCTCTCTCTCTCTCTCTCTCTCTCTCTCTCTCTCTCTCTGTAGCCCTTTTTCGGTGTGGTGTGCGTGTATGTGTGTGTGAATCACTGACAATACATGGACTAGATACTCTGCAGATAGACTGGGAGTTCCCACTGTGTAATATCTCACAGATATTAGAAGGAGTAAACACATCCGCTTCACCTACCACCAGGTAAATTTGAAACAGTATTTATGTACTTGACTGTTGCTTGTCTATAATTGAATTTATAAAATAATAGCTAGCCTGTTATTCCAAATGAAAAATGATGTGATACATTAACATTAACATTTTTGAAGCTTTCCAGGTACTCCAGATATATCAGCAGAAGTACTGACAAAATAGGGGATTGTCTATTTTCCCCAAAACTCTGCATGTGTGTCAAGCCCTCTCCATATAGGGTGGGGTGGTAGTCACTAATGGCATCAGTTTCAGAACTGGGCGTGTAGGGGTGGAGTCTAGACTGTCAATCTGGTAATAGCCTAGGAGACCTCTGTGTGGGCATGGTTTCCTCAAAAATTCCACGGAGATCCGGCCGTATTTCCCCCTTGGAGATGAGAGACACTAGACTTAGTCCCTGGGAGACATTTTGGCTGACAAGACGCATGGCCTGGAAACTGGAGGAGCCACAGCACGGAGATGCTTTCACCACCTCAGGATACACAAGATGCTTTCACCACCTCAGGATACACAAGACTCTGTACTCTGTGATTACCCCGTGGTTGGCCTGTGATTACCCGGGCGTCATTGCATGTGCTTTGTGCGTCTAAAGAGGACTTTATAGATTGGTATAGGGCTAATTTTAGACTTAAGACATTGGGCTGGGCTGGGATGCTTCCTCAATGTTCAATTGCTCTTGTATAGAAACCTCTTTCTTATACACATGCATGTCTATGGATTTATTTCTCTAGTCTACCCAGACTAACACGGGTGGGCTAGTCAATTACGTTGAGGCTCATTCCATCCCTGTTGTTAATGAATTTGCCAGGAGCAGTAATTTCTCCTTTATCCCTGACTCTGGAAAACAAGCATCTATTTGAACCTCCAATATAATATCACAATGTTGGGGCTGAGCCCCGGTGGCGTCGTGGTTGTGCGCGGGACTGCGGCCCACTGAGATGGAGGTTCAATTCCGGTTCCACAGGAGCAAAGGTGGGGCCTCCTACTCCTACCACCAGAGGGCAGTGATGCCCCAAAAGACTAAAAACCAAAAATAATAATAATAATAATAATAATAATAATAATATCACAATGTTGTAGCAAATTAATTTGTACAACTCAGAAGAGGACAGACTCGCCAAGAAATTATGGATATCAGGATAGCAAGAGACATGGAACCCAGAGTGGCCTACCTGTGTAATCTGAGGACATCAGCTCTTCTGGAAACAAAAGAAAGAGAAAGGAAAAAAATGTCAGTGAGTCACTCAGAAGAGATGCTAAAATGGAAGCACATTCTTCCTAAGTCAACAGAAAAAATAGACTCACCAAGTTCGTTCTCAAGGGTTTCTGAAACTCACATTGAGTTATATCAAGCCCTAAGTTTAAGGAGTACTTAACAGGAATTGGATTTCCTTTGAGAATCCCGTATTAAAGCGAGAAAGAAAGATTAGATAGCATTTACGTTAAATAGAAAATGACAAGTACTCTGAAAAGCTACCTCAGAAGTATCATGTCATCATAGAGAACACCTGGCCCCTGCTCTCACAAGGTTACTATTTCTGTGGCAATCATAAGCTTATTCTTGGAAGGTGGACTGGAAGTCAAAGGAAGGCAAGCCTTTTTCACACAGCAAGATGGAAGCCAAAGGTTGGTCACAGAGGTCAAAAGGGCATGGCATGGGTTTTTGAAGTCACTCTTCAGAGACCTCATGAACATTGTCTACCCCGCTAACATCCCACAGGGAAAAAGGGACCAGATTTTAAGCAGGACACCATAGACCGCGGGGGAGAGGGAGGGCTCTTGATTAAAAATTTGGTGGATGGAGCAACAAAAATGTTCATAGAATGCAAAATAGTATTGCAATATATGTATTTTAGTCTTAAAACGCTGCAGGAATTTGTTCAATTGTGAAAAAGCGGCATGTCTGGTCACTTCACCCATGGATCGTCTCTTCGCAGGACTCCCGGTCTAGTAGAATATTTGGTACCTTGGACTGAGCCCTGGTGGCGTAGTGGTTGCGTGAGGGACTGCGGCCCACTGGGCTGGCAGTTCAAATGCAGCAGCAGCTCCCCAGGAGCAAGGCTGGGCCACCTACTCCCAGCAGAGGGCACTGATGCCCACCCCACCCCCAAAAAAGAATTCTTGGTACCTGGTGTTTCCCTTTCCTTTCTTCATGCACCCAATGCAGCCCGCAGACACAGCCTTGCCAGGACCCACTGATTTGCTCTGTGGCCCACCTTTATCTTTGCTCTTAGGTGTCATTTTCTTCACATTGTTTATCTGCTCTCTTACCAGCTTTCCTTTTCCATTCCTGTTTGGCTCTGCATTCTCTCCATAGAAGGAATCCTATTCCAATGAGGAGAAGAATCAGCACAGGAGTCACCACAGCCAAGGCTGTTTCAGGTGGAGACATGCTGGGGGAGAAGGGCTCTGGCAGAAGCCCATAGAGACACAATCAGACACAGACTAAGAGGGAGTCTTGCCCCCCCCCCTCTAATTCCCTTTAGGCCTTTTTCCTTTTCCACCAGGATTTCCACTCTCTCTTATCACCTCTCAGCTATGCATTGGCATTGAAGGCTCTCTGATCTGGGAGCAAGATGGCTGACACTTTCTCTTGTCCAGAGAGAAGGTCTTGGATGGAGCAGGTCATAGGGCCAGGCTACCTGTCTCTACCCAGGAGAGATGCTTCCACATGGAAAAGCCATCTCCATCTTGTGGCTGAAACTCAGACTGGGAAGAGAGTGTCACTCCTGAGATAGCTCTCCATCTATTTCTTTGATAGTCTTCCTTGCTTTTGGCTGATCTGTTACTTTACAGAGCATGATGTTCTCCTGAGATTGGACCCTCCTGACAATACTGAAAAATACAGGCGAGGAAGTCCCACCCCCCCAAGTGCAATTCTAGAGAACATTCTTGCTATAATTTTTCTAGTACAGACTTGTTCTTATCTCAAGTCCTATCATATGTCGTTTTCTTCACCAAAATCACAATTCAAAGGTACCAGTTCATAAGTCTTCCTGATTCACTTGCTATTCCCTTACTCAAATATAAATAGTATTTATATATAAGCTATATAAAATCCGTGTCAGATTTGTTATTCATTCAATGACCCAAGCTATTATTAAGCTAGTATTACTTTTTGATATCTTAATAGTGCTTGTTTCTTCATTCATATCAGTTCTCCAGATCCCTGATCCTGGGTTCATAAGTAGACATTTCTGCCCTTGAGTATTAGGTTACTCAGAATGGGAGGGTGAAGATTTTATGAATACTTTACTTTTAGGTGCAAAGTAGAAATTATACGGTAGGGAAAGATTTATTTTGAGATAAATATGGAGTCACTTAATCATCAGAAAAATCTTATAGAAATTATTTTTCTGAGTTCAGGCAAGGCTTGAAGGTCTCTGGTTTCAAGAGATTGAGGTCCACTGTGGTCTTGACCTGACAGGGGAGGTAGATTGCTCAAGGAGAAAATAGAGGATGTTGCGAATCTAAAATGGAATTCTGTATCTCACTTAGAGAAGATCCTTTCTTTAACTGTTTCTTATCTATCTGCCTGAAAATTCATTTTACTACAGAAACCTACAATATGTAAAAGGTGAGACTGGTGCCCCTAAGCAAAGCGTGAAAGCCAGGGCATTGTAGGTTCTGTGGCTGCTCAGAACTCAAGGTCCATGTGATGCAGTGACTTCAAATCAAAAAAAAAAAAAAGATTTCAGAAATGGTTTTCATTGTGGGTGACCTTGAGACAAGGGCATGTGAAATGGAGGAAGGTGCCAGTGTCCATCAGTGTCAGAGAGGGATGATCACGCAGTCTAGCAGGAGAGCGATCACTATGCTGGATGCAGGACATGGCCCTTTATTTTTCTCTAGTCTTGTGTGCATCTCAGGGTACACCTATCACTCAACAGACAGCAGTCCTGAGTTGACTGATACATGTTATACGAGCAGTTTGATGTAGGCAATGAGACACAAGTGAAGTGAAAATGTAGGCGGAAAACGAATTCTCTTTCACATACATTAAATGGACCAGCACAGCAAAACCAAAATTACGGCTGTCGAGCCCATTCTGAATCACAGGGAACTCAGAGAACAGGGCAGAACCACCTCTATGCGCTTGCAGACCTGTCACTTTACAGGAATAGAAAGACTTGTTTCCTCCCACACAGCAACTGGTACTTTTGAACTGCTGATCTTGCAGTTAGCAGCCTACTGCATTACACACGATGTCACCTGGGTTCTTAATTTACATAAACAGGACGGCTATATCTCTCTTTCTGTGATAAGGGGTAGGAAGTACATATTGCCAACTCGACCTGCTTGTCTTTAACCATGCCTATCGTATAACATTAAACTATTTTGAGTGCACAATTATACTATTTATGTCAACATAATTACGAACAGTTTTGCAATGAATATGTAAAAAGATATCAATATTTTTTTATATCCCATTCCTCCCCAGCCTTACAGACTTCCTAATAGTAGACAACACTGCCTTACTTTCCCACTAAAATAACTGTTTTTAACAGGAAACAGAGTATGTCGACTACATTAGAGCAACGATTGAAAATAGCAAAGCTGGGGGTGGGGGGGCTGAGTTGGAGCACTGACCTGCTGTGCAACACGTGGGCGTGACAACGAGAGCATAGATGAGAAGAGGACCTGAAGATAAGCGTTGGAAATGCACCATCTTCGTCAGAGTAGAAAGCGCCATACGTCAGCAGGATAGAGGTGTTCACTCTGACAATGAGATACTCTGAAGGAGAAAGGAGGCCCAGTGTAAATTCTTACTACTAATAATAATAACTTTATACAAATACTTACCTTTATCATGGGTTTTTTGTTTTGTTTTGCGTGTTGATTGACCTCTTAATATATTTTTATTTGTCCTTCACGTTCTTTAAGACTCACATGTCTAGGAATATGTATCTTTTTCATCCTGGTGCCCCTACCCCGAGTAATATATGCCTTCTCTGGCTTTTTATGAAAACCAACTGCTTCCTCATCAGGTGTGGAGAATAGTGAACTGTAGATTGTTCTCTTGTGCTCTCTGTACTCTCTTTAGTATCTTCCCACCCAGCTTCCCGTGCAATTGAAAATTTCAGTTCAAAGATGAGAAATCAAATTAGATACAAAACTCCAAAACCAGTCAGCTTCCTTCAGCCCATCTAGTGTATCCGTCTTGCATCAATTTCATTGATTAGTACCAAATTCAACTCTGTAACATAGGTCCCCAAAGAGAAAGAAGCTTTCTCACCATGTGAACCAGAGTTCAAGCCCGTCTCTTTTCAGCATCCACACCTTCAGACCACCCCACACCACACATCACTGTCTTACCACGTAAGGTGAGCCTGGGCAGTTTCTGAACTCCTGGTTCCTTCCGTGCACTCGCAAGCTTTGGCTCCCAGTAATCTTGGGGTCAGTAACCGAGGGGCTTGCCTTCAAATGACTTAGGTCGTTAACTTGTTCTCAGATTGGGAAGATATTCTTGAGGCAGAGACAAACAAGTCTGTCAGGATGTACTGACTTTGAATGCTTCTAGAATAAGCCTGATTACAAAGTCAAAGCCTACCTCCAGTTCTTTCAGGTCTTTTGAAAGTGGAACTAGTAAAGCTATCCCAAAGAACTTTGGACTGGGCTGGAACATAGAATGATAGTGTTGGATTTAGCTCGCTCCTTTGCCTTCAATCCCCTGGATCCCCATTGAGCAGATGCATTTTGGGGGTCTGTCAAGCATGTCACTGTTCAGATCAGAAGGCTAATTGATAAAAAGAGTAAAACCAAGGGGAGCATGTTCTTCTTGTTAACAATGTAAGCAATCTGCTTAGCTTTGCAAGCAAAACAGGTGGAAGATAGACTGTGCCCTCTTAGAAATTCAGTCCTAAATTTCTGAGGTGGTGAGAACTTTCAACAATAGAATAACAATAACATGATTAACCTGAGCCATCACAGAAAGGATGTACTTCATTCCACAATCTTTTCATATTTAATGCATCCTTCTGCATATCACTTAAGGCCGAAACATAATCAGGGACATGAATTATTATTACATCACATTAGAATGTGAGCCGATAGTAGTTGGGTCAATCAGAAAAGCTCCAAAATATGAAATTCACTGTCATTGGGTCAATGGCAACTCTTAGAGTGACTGTATTCTGGGAAACTCACAGCAGGCGTTTCACTTTGTTCTAAAGGGTCACAAAGAATTTGGTCAAAGGTACACTAGATACATGTTTATAAAGAGGTATGCATGCCATTCTAGATACCAAAGTTATGAGGTCTCATAAATTCATCCTGCATTATATTGTTGTACTTTCCCCCAAACTCCTCCTGATATTTACTGAGATGATCTCCAGAAGAAATCATTTGTTTACTAAATATTAGAAAAACCTTTGTGCTATTATTTTCATGTAATAGAACATATAGTTTTGAGATGCATATTCCAACAAAATTTCACAAATACTTGCAAATACTGTTGGGGAAGAGTCAGTGGAAGTCTACCCCAACCCATAAAACTTATCTACAAAAAAAAGAGAGAAGAGTGTTATTACTGACTATGCCTTAAATTTAGTAATTATTAGCACTAAATAGAGGACCACGATAGTGCAATAATTTGGGAGAAAAGGTGCACTGAACTCAAACTACAACTTACAGTGATACATCCACTAGGCCTTAAACAGAAGAAGACAAGAAGACAAGACAGCATCCAGATGAAGGAAACCATGGTGAGTTCATAATGTCATCTAAGGGTTGCAGAAGAAAAATCACATAAATAAGACAGAGATTGGCAGTAGGGAGACCAGAAAAGCAGGAATGGAACCATGATTAGGAACATGTATACTATGCTAGGGAAAACAGCATACACTTCACTTGGGGGCCCTCAAACAAAAGCAGTCAGGATATTACTCATGACTATTTGACTTTAGCACTCCAAATTCCATTAGGGACACACACAGACTATATATTTATATAATACATAGTATTATATATAAAAAAAAAAACACCAAGCTGCTTAAATAAGGCATGGAGTGGCAGCAGATGAATGCATCACAGGTTCAAGAAGAACTACCAGAAATTGGGGTGATGGTACTCTGTGAGATAGACAGGTGCTTTGCAACAGAGAGGAGCTTTCAAGACTGGTTCAGGGCTTCTCCGACCAAGGCTTTCAGGATTATCTCTCACTACAATTTGATCCTAGGATCCCAATTCCCATCATGCTGATACCCTGACAAGTCCTTAAAGACTGGGGGCCCCTCTTAGCACTGCCTTGGGAAGTGGTAATAACCCACTTTCAAATGCAATCTACCTCAGGGCAAGGCTAGTCAGTCTACGGTTAATGATCAGAAAGAATTCAGTGGCAGCTGAATCTGTAGGGAGACTCAAGTAGCTTTAAGGATGACCACTGCAAAGGTAAGGCTCAGAATTTAAGCTCTAAAACAAGTAGTTTAGGCCCTGGACTGCTAACCAAAAAGTTAGTAGTTTAATTCACCAGCCAATACATAGGAGAAAGATGTGCTAATGAGCTTCTTTAAAGGACTACAGTCTTAAAAACACTCTAGAGTGGTTCTTCTCTGCTCTGTAGTGTCACTGAAAGTTGAAAGCTAGTTAATGACAATGGGTTGGTTTGTTGACTTCAGTGGAGAGAGGAGGGAGTCATGGTATAGACCAAAAGGAATCTGTCCTCCTAGATAGATTGAATCAATGACATCCAAATGTTCCAACTAACATTGTTATTTTTTCAATTTATTTATTGAAACACACCTGAAGTTACACAAATTTTCTTCCAGCAAACCGAGGTACAGTTTACATGCATCTGGTTTATGTTTCAAAGAGGGTGAGTTCCATGTCTTTGAGGAAACAATATACTCGTAATTCACATACTCCACAGAGATGGAATAGACAATCACAAGTTTCATAAATTGAATCTCCAATGTTATAAGCAAGGAATATGAAAACTTCTCATTTTCAATTTATATTCGGCCTGTGACAGCTATGTACTCATGCCAATTTCATGATTTGGAGTGTCGGGGTGGAGTCTAGCTTGTCAATCTGGAGACAGCCAAGGAGGCTTCTGGATGGACAGGGCTTTCTCCTGAGAATTCTGAGAAGTCTCACGGTATTTCCCAGTTGGAGAAGAGAGACTTGATTCAGTCTCTTGGAGGGGGGCTACTGACAAGACAAGATGGTAGCATGCTGATAGACCCTGAGTCCTGGAACCTCGAGGAGTCGGGGGAGAAGCCACCTGGGCTTGTCCTGATGAAACCAGACCTCTGCCGCCAGAGAAGCCACAGAGAGATCTCTGTCGGCGCTGAGATGCTGCTACTGCCAATAGATACTGCTGATGGACCCTGAGTCCTGGAAATGAGGAGTCGTGAGGAGACCCCTGCCAGAGCCGGGATGCTTCCACTGCATGTACTTCGTGAGTCGGAGGAACCTTTATAGACTAGAATTGGACATGTGAACTAATATCAGACTTATGACCTTGGACAGGACTGGGTTGGGATACTCCCTCGATGTTTCATTCCTCTTGTATATAAACCTTACCCTTATATCCATATGCACGTCTATGCATTTGTTTCTCTAGTCTACCCGGACTAGAAATTTCTTTGTCTTGAAAGTTTCCCTCATTTCTATTTTTATTCCACTCATCCTAGAAGAAACAGACAGTATTCTAAAGATAGCATTAAGTCATAATAGATTCATTGATTCCTATTTTTAAAAATATGGCTTCTGCACCTTTTTATTTATGAACTTCTCGGTTACACAAAATTCCAAGTTCAGTGAAGGTCCCTGAATTTAAATCATGCTAATGTCAATATGTTGTTGGATGCCACTGAGTTGACTGTGATACTCTGCAATCCACATGTACATTGGAAATTCAAAATTCAAATTATGTAACTGTGTGATTTCTGTTTCATTCCACCTTCCTACCTCATCCTTCTGAACATTGTTCTTAGGTAAATGCTGCCCATTTAATTCAAATTATTTACTATAATAAATTTAATTTACCTTTCAATTGTTATTGTTCTTCTTATAGACTTTTCTGTGGTTTGGTTAAAACTTGCTAGTGGAAATGTAAAATCCTACAACCTTTGTGGAAAATAGTTTGACAGTTCCTCAAACTCTTAAATGAAATCACTCTAGACCCCATGATTCTACTCCTAGGAACATTGGCAGAAAATTTCGTGGACACAATTCATAGCAGCTAAAAAGTATAGACCACCCAAATAACAATCAATTGAAGAATATGTAAACAAATCGTGGTAGAGCAAAACAGTGGACTATTATTTAACATTAGTGATGAAAAGGAAAAAGAAGGCAGTCACAAAACACACACACAATGAATTACTTTATTTAGATGAAATGTCTAGAGGGACAAATCCACAGATAGAAATGAGGCATGAGTGGTGGTCTAGGACTGGGAAGGAGACCCTCAGGAGTGACTGCTACTGTGTATAGAGTTACTTGGTGGGGTGAGGAAAATGGTCCCAAATTAAAAAGTGGCATTGCTTGCAACTCTGTGAATATATGAAAACTTACCTTACAAGGGTCAATTTTATGGTAAATGAATTATCTTTCAATAAAGCTACTAAAGTAAACTCATAAGATTTGTTTTTAAAGACCAGCCTAAATTATTTCAAAGTGCACATCTAAAGGGAAAAAAGTGTCCGTGTCTGGAGTTTTGCTAAACAGCTAAGCCATTACTGCTACTTGCCACAAAGTTCTTGCATTTAAACACATCTGTATAACAGTTGTATTCCAATGACTCGTGCTTTGCATGTTACATCTGTTAGTAAAATGTAGTGAGTGAGGCTCAAACTGCTCATTAAATATGAAATTGTATGTGCCAATTAGGAGCCAGTTCCTTGTTAAAACTGCTTAATGGTTAAGGCACAATAAATTGAGCTAGACTCTAAAAAAAATTGACCCAGTAAGTTGAGTTCATTTGCAGTCTTAAAAGGTCAGCAAGTGCCCACGTGTCCAGTACCTGTTCTTGATCAATCAAAACTCATTTCTTATTGTAAGAAGCTTGGTTTATTTGCTCGAGTGATTTCTAGGTGCTGGGTAGTAATTTTGTTTTGATCTTTATTCTGACATTCCTACGGTTTTGGTAGGTTTGTATTTGGCTAATCCTTTTGTATTTTTTTGCTTTCTATTTTCTTTTAGTGTATATACAGATGCTTGATCTTCAATACAAGGTCTCCAAGATATTAATTGCAGCTTTCTTAACTCTCGCTCATATGCCAATCCAGAATCATTTCTATAATCTTAAGCAAAGAAAATAATTGCTTTAGCATTGGTACAACACATAGAATATTGAAAACAAAAATGAAGGAGGTAAACAAAGAAGGACAATTTCATCTTTTCCTTTTCACAGCGCTGCCAGAATGCAAGGACGATGAAAGAAGTCAGAGAATTATTTAGGGGCAGTATGTCTTTCTCCTACCAAAATGTCATTAGACAACATTTCTACATCTAGATAGGAGGAAAGCTGCAAAGTTAGAACATACCCGTGCATTTTTAATTCTTTGTCTAATAGAATGAAACTTACAGCTGGCATAAGAAAAAAATACAGTCAGTGACAGGTATTTTGAAGTGACTTAAGTATGGCATTAAAATAGAAATAGCTAAAACCTACGCAAAGCTTACATGTGATCTGTGTAGATGTACATATGTGCATACATATAGATGCTTATTGGTGCATATAATCTTGGATACCTCACAAAACTTATGGTACGTGTTATTATTAAATCCATTGTCTGATGAGGGAACTGAGGTACAGAGACATTTTGTCTAGCTATAAGCTAGTACATGACCTAGGTATAATTTAAACTCAGGTGCGTTCTCAGGAGCTAAGTTCTAAGGCTTTCCTGGTGTTATTATTAGGTAAGCAGTGGACTGTTAATGAGAAGTTCAGCGATTGACACCCACAAACTTCTCTGAGGGAGAAATATGAGGCTCATTGCTCTGTAAAGACCTCCAGGCTCAAAAACACTAGGTTCTAGGTCAGAACTGACTTGAAAACCGTGTGGGATTTCTTAGTCTAGTCAAGTTCTAATATCTGTGCTGGATAATATATTTCTCAAAACTCAAATCACTAGCTTCTGTCATCTCCACATTTTGCTAACATACATTATTAGGTACATTTATTACATGGGAGGTAGGTAAAACAATCTTCTTTGATAAAAATTTACAGTATCATCAACACTATCAAATGTGTCAGAATTGACTCAACAGCAGGGTTTGTGTGTGTATTTTCTTCTCTTCTTAGCTTTCCATTTTCCTCCACGCATCTTTTCTTAGATTTATATCTTCCCTGGAGCTAAACAATCTAACTTGGTAGACGGACTTCCTTTTTGTTTTGTTCTTCAGAACCTTGGTGGCTGTCTCTTGGGAACCAAGCTTGGCTCATTCCAACCACAACTTAACTTGTGAACAGATGACATATTTCTTGGTCAGAGAATATTCTTCAAGACGGGGATCCCCGAACACACCAAGGGCAAGTGGAATATGAAGTCAACAGCTGTCTTCTGGATTGGGATCACTTTGCCAGAGGGAGACTTCCATTTGGATGGAAGTGAATCTGGAAAAAGCAGGTTGACCTGGAAGTAGATGGGCTCTTGGCATTTGCTCAGAGTCAGTGAACACAAAGGAGTGGTTTTAGAACAACCATAAAAGAATTTTCTTAGTGACGCTATGACTTAAGGGGAAGTCAAAACTCTCATTCCCCCTCTAGTGTCTTTGTGCTGAAGGCATCATCCCTGCAGAATAGGTGTTTTCCTAGACTTAGAATGTGTCCTTTCACATCAAGAAAGAGGGGTCTCACATCTACTCCTTGCTGGAATGTTCTTCTGTGGGACCCTCTGTTTTATTTAATGAACAAACACACAGAGAAGGAGGTCATGGTATAGGCATCTTATTTCTATAAAAGATTAAGAAGCCACTAAGATATCTCCAGGAACTAGCTTCAGTGATCCTTCTTATCTTTATTCTGGGACTCCAGGAAATACTCAGCTCCTGCAGCTATCAAGAGGGTGGCAAATCCCCATTTGAATCCTTTTAATATTGCACCAAGAAAGGAAACATTGTTTGCAAAGCCACCCTTGAATCTCCAAGCTTCATTGCAGTTCCACGGATCTCTCAATCCCTGGGCAGCCAGCGTCTCCTGAACAATTTTCAATGTGTCCTTTCTATCTTCCATTGTCTATAATCTGGACATTCCATTTTATGATGACTATGGCCATGTTCATGTCCATCCTGGGGCCATGTCTACAGGCAGAGATACTGAAGGCAATCTGACCTCTCAGGACATTCAAAATGTAATCCTCCAGCTGAAGCCCAACCAGAAGCTAAAGTTGTCACTGCCCTCTGCCCTTTTTTGACAGAGGTTCAGGCTCCAGAATCAGGAGTTCTGATACATCTACAACCATTTGTTTAGCTTCTGATCACACTGAACATTGTCTTGATTCTCCTCCAATTACATCACTAGTTCATGATCAAAAGAGGAGGGACACATGCCCAGGCTTTCTGGGCATCCAGTATAGTCTGCTAGAGACCCTGACTGATGCCAATGCTGCCAATGACCTTTCTAAGTATGTATCTTAAAGGACCCTTTGGCGGGGACTCTTAATGTCAGCTAGGATTAAATTGTCAAGGAAGGCAGAGGGGGGTATTCACTACTTCATGGCTTTCATGCAAAGTAATGACAACTACCCACCCCGCCCATCCCGAGACAGGTAGATATTCTATTCAGTGACACTGATTGGAAAGTCAAGTCAGGATAGGCAGGAGGGGGTAAACACGACTGGAGGAAAACAAGTGTATGGTTGTTGGTAGAAAAAGAGGGAGGAACAAGCTCTAAGTTGGGGAAAAATGACTAAAACTATTTTAAGAAGCCTAAGGGAGCAGTATCACTAGTAATATGCATGAAATAAGCCACATTGGCCAGAGTTTCTAGACACACCCTTGGGACTCTGGCCGAGTGTAATAGAGCACTGGGACATTGAAACGTGGATCTACAAGGCACATCACATGCTCCAATGACTACACCAGAGAGGCCCAATGCAGAAACTCCACTAGAAGAACTGGACTCTGCCACAAATGCACTTGCAAGTCGAGGACTTGATCCTGAAAAACTCATGGTGTCTGGAGAAGCAGAAGACCAGCAATATCAATATTAATCTGTTGGCAGAAAGGGACAATCATTGACTTACTATATCAATGCCCTGTAGGCTGTGTTAAGATAGCTAATATTCTGACAAACCTGTGACTGACATTCTCAGTGGATATGATTTTTAAATTTACATAACAACCAGCCTCCATTGTTTGTGCAAACAGTGTCCAACCATGAAAGGATTTTTTCTGAACAAGTAAGTAATTCAGGTATTGTGATATGGAGTTAATCCATTCTGGCCCAATATCTCTTTCTTCAGTGTGTGTTGAAATGACAATATCAATGGAAGACCTTTATGCTCCAGGGACATGGTGGATGAGACTCTGTTATAAATTATCACATCAGGGCTGAGCCCCGGTGGCGTAGTGGTTGTGCGCGGGGCTGCGGCCCACTGGGACGGAGTTTCAATTCCAGCAGTGGGGCTGGGCCTCCTACTTCCACCACTGGAGAACAATGATGCCCCCCCCAAAAAAAATTGTCACATCACAGAGGTCTCAAAATGGGAGCAAAAGCTACATAAAAAAACACTCATACTAAAATTTAGCTTAAATTTAAGCACAGTTAGTTCTTATATCTTGGCCTTTCTTGATAATCACCCTCATGAGAGAAACACAGAAGATATGGGTGTCATAAAAAAAGAGTGGTGAATTAATTAGATGGTGGCTGGATAGCAGAATAATATCTGTGGTCTTAAAGGTGTGTTTCCAAACAAACAGCCATTTAAGTGAGATATCAAGTAAGTATACATGGAGAAGCACACCAACATCAGTGATCAAAGGATGAAAAATCACATCATCTGAAGCCAAAAGAGGGAATAGTATCAGTCTTTAAACTGTGATATTCTCATTTGCAAATGTTATGGGTGACAGTGGAAGTCCAAGATACATTTGTGAGATCTACACAGGAGATACCTCCAGTAATTTCCCTCTGTCCATAATTGAAGGATGGTAAGAAACTGCTTACCAAACAGAATATATTGACAACATGACTCTAAATCGAAATAATAAGCCTGACTTGATCAGCTAATACCTTACCAGTTGGCTCCAAACCCCTCTCTGATGCACACTGGACCTAATCTGGTTTTCAACATTTTCTGTATGTCTTTTTTTTT